>CM075989.1:24360334-24421196 GCA_038087875.1 Malacoraja senta | reverse complement strand
GAGGGGGAGTAGGGAGAGGGGGAGAGGGAGGGAGAGAGGGAGGGGGAGTAGGGAGAGGGAGAGGAGGGAATAAGGAGGAGTGTGAGGATGGAGGGAGCGAAGAGTGAGGAGGGGGAGAGTAGAGGGTGAGTGAGGAGTGAGTAGGGGGGGTGAGTGAGGAGTGAGTAGGGGGGGGTGAGTGTGGAGCGGGGAGCGGGGAGCGAGCGAGCACCCACCTTGTCGCCGCCAGGCTCCAGCCCGGTCCAGGCCGCTCACCTCTGACCCGTGACGTAGAGCGTGACGCGGCGCCGTTGCCGGGACGCGTTGGTTGCCGGGCGACCGTTGCCGGGCTGGAGACGCTGCCCGCACAATAGAGGCGGCGGCGGCAGCAAAGCCCTCTCTCCCCCACTCCTGCAGCCCACAGCAGCCCACAGCAGCCCACAGCAGCCTGTACCAGCCCGCACCAGCAGCGTGAGCTCCAGCAGCGTGAGCTCCAGCAAAGCCCTCTCTACCCCCCTCCCCCCACCCCCCCCCCCCCCCCACACACACACACCACCCCACAGAGGCAGTGTAAGCTCCAGGCAAAGCCTCATATACCCCCACACCAGCCCAGATCAGCCTGCACCAGCCCACACCAGCAGCCCAAAGCAGCAGCGTGAGCTCCAGCAAAGCCCTCTCTCTCCCCCCCCCCCTCCCCACAAACACACACCAGCCCACAGAGGCAGTGTGAGCTCCAGGCAAAGCCTCATATACCTCCACACCAGCCCATCTCAGCAGCAGCCAGGATGACCCGAAAATGCATCTGCGAAATCTGTAACTGTGGGTAAGTTTTGCAGGAAAACCATGGTAAGAGATTGAGGTGCAACGTGATGTGATGGGACAGGGGTGACAGCCCCAACTTGTGGCAAAATGTTGTCAGCCCAAACAAAACTCCAGAGAATTGCACACCAAATCTAAACTGTGCATTCCCCAGAGCGTATTAATTTATCGGTGAAGTCTACAATTACACTACAATCGTTGCACTTTTGTACTTTTCTATGGTTGTGCTTATCTCAGTTTAGTTTATTGTCACGTGTACCGAGGTACAGTGAAAAGCTTTTGTTATAGTACGTTAATCTATAGCAGTGCTTCTTAAACTATTTCAGTGTCATTCACCCTTGAGTTTTTATCACAAAATTTAATTCACCCTCGACTAAATTTTCTTCTGTTTTTTGCTAATTTTCGTCTTATTCTCCGTTATGTATAATTTTATATATAATTTATTTTGTCACATGAGCAAAAAAACGTAAATTAACTCATTCATCCTTGGGTGAACCATTCACCAGTTTAAGAAACACTGATTTATAGTATAACAAAGATTGTCACTGTGCCTATGTACAGAGGCACTTGTGAGAATAAAATATCATCATCAGTATCATCATATTGTCTTGCAATGGTTTCACAATTTGAATCTTATTTTATTGAATAGGAACTAGTTTAAAATTCATTTAGTATTGGACATTGTAGTGTGTATATAAAGATATAAGTACCACACAATACAAAACGTTTTGTTCTGCTGCTAATGAGTGTCCCAAATGGCAATCTCTAATTATCCATACAAAGAACCAAATAATGTTCCTTTGGTGTCTCCTGAAATCAGTCAGATGAATATAAATCTCTGGTTCCTTCACAAGATCAGAGAAAATGTAAGAAATATTTATTCCTCTTTCAAAGCAAATTTGAAGTTATGATACTTTCAGACAATTTGTCATTTAATTAATTCAAAATTAAAAAGTGACCATTAGTGTAACTGGGTCTGCTTTAAATCAATATCGATCTTCTTACTTTGATATTTAAAGAATCCTGCTTGACTTGTCCCTCTCATTAGTGACACCTTCAGAGAGCCAAACTGTCTAGAATTACTTCCATCAACATCAGCGCGTTTTACTTCCAGCTTCACTTAAAATAAAAGTTTTATACTGGAACAACACTTGTATTAGTAATTGTATACCAAACTAGTGGAGTTTTGTGTTAAAACACAACATAATTTAGGTATCTGGGAAACCTTCAGCACAGCGGCAGAAATATAAAGTATATAAACATTGAAACATAGAAAAATAGGTGCTGGAGTAGGCCATTCGGCCTTCGAGCCAGCACTGCCATGCAATATGATCATGGCTGATCATCCAAAATCCAAAATCAGTACTCCGTTCCTGCTTTTTCCAAATATCCCTTGATTCTGGTTAGCCCTAAGAGCTAAATCTAACTGCAGATTATGGAATGTAGCTGAATAGATGAAGGAATGTTTTTCCATTTCAATGAAAATTTGAAGAGATAAAATATTAATGGCATGTATAATAAAGAGTAGCAAGCATTCTTAAGTGGTGGTTCTGATCCCATAAGCAAACACCCAGAGAATGAGGAAAGGCTTGTGGGGACTGATATTCAAAACCATAGTAAAGCATTTGAAGATGTTGAGGGGTCTTGACAAGTTGGATATGAGAAGATGTTTTGTGTTCTGGGAGAATTTAGAACATGGGGTAAATGTTTAAAAAGGTTGCCCATTTAAGATAGTGCTGAGATTTAGTTTTCATTCTCCCCAAGGGCCCTGTGCCTTTAAAATTCCCATTTGCTGTAACCACTCATGTCAATCTTTATCTGTTTTGTACTTTAAAGTAGAAAACAGATAAATGAAAAAAGTAGAAAAAGTGTAAGTGAAACGTGTTAATTGGAAGATAGATGAAGATTGAGTGGTTTTATCACCAAGTTTTACAGCACCAAAATACATCACTTAGCTCAGGAGCTATTCAGTTTAATTCAACTTCTCAACCTTGGTGCTCAGCTCTGTTGGCTGTACAACGTCAAGTGCTCAAGCAGAATCAGTGTAATGTTGGGATGTTTTCCAACCAAGACCATTGCCTGTCAGCATGTTCAAGATCTACAGGAGCCGAGTAATATAATCACATCGTCGTAAATGGATATATCATGTTTCAGACTTTGCTATGGTGGCAGAATAATGTATCAAGCTTCACACGATTGTCATATTTTTGTCCTTGCAAAATGATGAGATAAGGTTTAATGCTTACCAATCGCTCAAGAATCCAGTCTACATAAAAATTATCACTGGACTAATAATTCATGTAGTTGTAATTACTATAGTTATATAAGCTAGATAACACAAACTTGGTTGTGACAATGTCTGCTTTGATTGCTTCCCAAGGTTCAGGATCTTTGCAACTCTGCTCTCACACTGTCTAACACTTGGAGTCGCAGCAGACACTGGATGGTTCCTCTTTCCTGCTGTCCTTTTTGAAGCCACAAAATCACTCTCTTTGACTTTTCAAATCTGGATAATTTCTCAGGATTTCAGCTTTGATGTGACTGTTTTCTGTCTGTATTATGACATTCGATGAAATGACTGATATATATATATAAATGTATAGCTGTTGTGATATTCTGTCACGGGATCATGAACAGTCCCCACATTGCAACGCAATCCTCTCTTAAAGCACCCCATTCAATCTTCACTCCATTCAGTAATTCTGTAGCAACATGAATCTTGTACCCACTGTTGCCCTGAGCTTGCACCATAATGGTCTTGGAGTCACTATAGACTTGTATCTTCCACAGTTTCTGGATTGAAGTGTACACAATACAGTAAAATCTGTACTTGTCTTAAGACTTGTTTAAGAGATAACACAGTAGCACAGTGAATAGAGGTGGTGCCTTACACCTCCAGTGATCTGGCTTCAATCTTGATATTTAAAGCTCTCTATGTGGAGTTTGCATGTTACCAGTCCCCTGGTCTCTTTGTATGTCCCAAAGACAAGTAGGTTGGTAGGTAAATTGGCCTCTGCAAATTGTGTGGGGAGGTTGATGGCAACATGAGAATAATAAGTGTTAAAGAAGGAACTGCAGATGCTGGAAAAATCGAAGGTACACAAAAATGCTGGAGAAACTGAGCGGGTGCAGCAGCATCTATGGAGCGAAGGAAATAGGCAACGTTTCGGGCCGAAACCCTTCTTCAGACTGATAGGGGATGGGGAATAATAACATTGGAATAGTGTGAATGGGTGCTTGTGGTCACCATGGACCCAGTGGGCTGTTTCCACACTGTGACATTCTGAGAATTACTTTTCACAAAAATAATATTTTTAACCTATGTCAGCTGTCCAATAATAGTCCAATTTTAAATGCTGAGAAATAGATATTAAGAGTATTTAAACTGAATTATTTGTAGAAACTTTGGACCCCATTAATCAGTTTGTTGGGAACTTTCAACGACAAATCATTTTAAAAGTTATGCTGGAACACAAAACGAAAACTGCCTTAAGATTCTTTCCTCATGTGCCTAAAAATAAGCACAGTACATTCTGATGAAACACAATAGCAGTGGACTTGAATTGGGGTGAAGGACAATTGTCTGGAGCTAGCTTCTAGTTTTAAATTAGTTGGGCCACATATGGAGTATTGTACGTAATACTGTCACCGCATTGCAGAAGGCTTTGGATAGGGTGCAGAGGAGGTTCACGAGTATGATGTCTGGATTAATGAGTTTTAGCTACAGGAGAGTTTGAACAGACTTGGGTTGTTTTCCCTGGGACACCAGAAGTTGAGGCGAGATGTGATCGAAGTATATACAATTATGAGAGGCGTAGATAGGATAGACAGCCAGAACCTTTTTCCCAGGATGGAAAAAACAAATACTAGAGAGTATAGCTCACAGGTGAGAGGGGCAAAAGGAATTGGACGGGACAGGTATTTTACTTAAAGGGTGGAGGAGGCCAGGAGTAATGGTGGTGGAGACAGATGCAAAAGTGATGTTTAAGAGACTTTTGGACAGGCACATGGATATGCAGGGAAAGGCGAGAAAAGGATGTGTAGGAAGGAACTACAGATGCTGGTTTAAACCGAAGATAGACACAAAAACCTGGATTAACTCAGCGGGTCAGGCAGCATCGCTGGAGAGAAGGAATGGATGACGTTTTGGGTCTGAAGAAGGGTCTCGGCCTGAAACATCACCCATTCCTTCTCTCCAGAGATGCTGCCTGTCCCACTGAGTTACTCCAGCTTTTTGTGTCAATCTTCAGAGAGAAAAGGATTATGCGCTGACAGGTAAGTGTTGGTTTTGGCATCATGTTCAGCACAGACATTGAAGGCCAAAGGGCCTTTTTCCTGTTCTATGTAACATGTAAATTAGGCCACAAAATGACAGGAAGGTTATTGCTGCATGTAATGTCTGAAATTCATTGATCTTTTGTTCGGGATAAATCTCTTTCTGCTAAATAAAACAAGCTATTGTCGTTTATTTATGCCACTCACAGCAGGAAGTAATTAATGAGACCTTGTTTTTGATAACTCCACTTAAAGGAAATTGATGCTGTTCACAAAATTCTCTATTGTTCTCTAGGTTTGACCAAGGAAAGTATTTGTAAAACAGTAAAATTGGTCAACCATCTGTTTTCATTCACCAAGATCCAAAGCACAGGAATTCACTCTAAATCTCTTCACCTCTTTTTCCTGATTGGAGTTGCCCCTGTTAGCCCACAGCTTTCATTGGCTTCAGTGACAGATAGTCAAGGTCAATGTTTGGATGGTATTGATTATGTAAAGTCCCTAGGCACAATCTGCTCTGCTATGTTACTGATTTTTCATGAAGGAATTTGGCCTAAAGGTTCAAATGGTGATATTTCAGGTGTATAATATCATGAGTGCAATAGATAGGGTGAAAGACCTGTGGAGGGCAGTAATACGCTTAGCAGCGTCTACACTGCCGGAATCCTACAACAAGAAGAAGAAGAAGATAGGGTGAATGCACAGTCTTTTTCCTAGAGTAGGTTGAATCAGGAACCAGAGAACATAGATTTAAGGTGAGTGGGGAAAGGAAAGATTTAATGGGAATCTGAGGTGCAACTTTTTCACACAAAGGGTGATGGTTGTATAGAATAAGCTGCCTGAGGAGGTTGTCAATACAGGTATTATAACAACATTTGAAAGCCCTCTAGAGAGCTGCGTAGATAGGAAAGGTTTGTTAGTTTAATTAATTTGTTTAGTTTATTGTCATGTATACCGAGTTACAGTGAAAAGTTTTTGTTGCATGCTATCCAGTCAGCAGAACGACAATACATGATCACAATTGAACCATTTACAGTGTACAGATACGTGATAAGGGAATAACGTTTAGTGCAAGGTAAAGCCAGCAAAGTCCGATCAAGGATAGTCTGAGGGTCACCAAAGAGGTAGATAGTAGTTAGACACTGGTACACAAAAATGCTGGAGAAACTCAGCGGGTGCAGCAGCATCTATGGAGCGAAGGAAATAGGTAACGTTTCGGGCCGAAACCCTTCCTCAGACTGATAGGGGGTGGGGAGAAGAAAGGAAAAAAGGACAAAGGCGGAGGAGGAGCCCGAGGGCTGGGGGAGGGGAGGAGACAACCAGATGGCTGATGAAGGGGAGGGGACAGCAAGGGCTAGCAGAATTGGGAGAATTCAATGTTGAGGCCCCCAGGATGTAGACTGCCCAAGCGGAATATGAGGTGCATTTCCTCCAATTTACGGTGTTGCTCGCTGTGGCCATGGAGGAGACCCAGGACAGAGAGGTCAGATACGGAATGGGAGGGGGAGTTGAAGTGCTGAGCCATCGGGAGTTCAGGTTGGTTATTGCGGACCGACCGGAGGTGTTCGGCGAAACGATCGCCAAGCCTCCGCTTGGTCTCACCGATGTAGATCAGCTGGCATCTAGAGCAGCGAATGCAATAGATGAGGTTGGAGGAGATGCAGGTGAACCTCTGTCGCACCTGGAACGACTGCTTGGGTCCTTGAATGGAGTGGAGGGGGGAGGTGAAGGGACAAGTGTTGCATCTCTTGCGGTTGCAAGGGAAAGTACCAGGGGAGGGGGTGGTATGGGAGGGAAGGGAAGAATTGACAAGGGAGTTACGGAGGGAGCGGTCTTTGCGGAAGGCAGACATGGGGGGAGATGGGAAGATGTGGCGAGTGGTGGGGTCACGTTGGAGGTGGCGAAACTGACGGAGGATCACTTGTTGTATGTGACGGCTGGTGGGGTGAAAGGTGAGGACTAGGGGGACTCTGCCTTTGTTGTGAGTAGGGGGATGGGGAGAGAGAGCAGTGTTGCGGGGTATGGCAGAGACCCTGGTGCGAGCCTCATCTATGGTGGAGGAGGGGAACCCCCGTTCCCTGAAGAATGAGGACATTTCAGATGCCCTGGTGTGGAACGCCTCATCCTGGGAGCAGATGCGGCGTAGACGGAGGAATTGGGAGTGGGGGATGGAGTCCTTACAGGAAGCAGGGTGGGAAGAAGTGTAGTCCAGATAGCCATGGGAGTCGGTAGGTTTGTAGTGGAGCCATGGGAGTCGGTAGGTTTGTAGTGGAGCCATGGGAGTCGGTAGGTTTGTAGTGGAGTAGTTAGACACTGTTGAGTCCTTAAGGTTGAAATATGCATTGATTAAAATGGTTGTTTGTCAAGCTTGCCTTGAATCTCGTTATAGCAGTGTTGGTGAGCACTGACAGAAAAGTCAGAGTAGGATGGTGAAATACAACGGCATCAGGCCAGAAGCTCAGGATCACTCTGTGAGTGTATGAGGAGCTCTGATTATTGTTCTGGTCAACCCATTTTAAATTTAATAAACAGTAGTCTTCTGGTTACCATTCTTAAAAGTATCACAAAAAAATCTTGCATTATAAGGTATTTTCCCATTGTGCAGTTTACAGAACATTTTATACTTCTGACTATCAGTTGAAATTAAACAGAAAATTGCAGCGTAAAATCAATAAATAAACTATTGTACTTTGAATGCAATTTACTGCTAACTCCAAAGTGCAAAATCTATCTTGTTGTTTAGAAATAACTTTTCTTTTGACATATTTAAAATAAGTTGCCTGTTAAAAGAGACCAAAGGTACTTGGTGCGCTGGTGATATTTTGCATGTTGTTTTAAAGTTTGGTTGCTATAGAGTGTTCCCTGGAAACCAAGAGTTGACTAAACTCTTTTGTTATCTATGTACAAAAGAGAAATTGACAACACAGACAGGTTCAGTTTAAACTCCTTCCCTTCCTATCTCCTGCCAAAGTGCAGATTGAAGAGTGTTGAGTCCCCCATTATCTTGACAAATAGCCATTTGTAAAGTGGGGCCATGCGTCTGCAGCTCTGACCAGGGAGAACCAGTGCTGCCTGCCACATCCTCAACCCTGCTCACGTTGTCATCTCCAGTCACAGAGCCATAGAGTCATAGCGTCATACAGCGTGGAAACAGGCCCTTCGGCCCGACTTGCCCACATCGTCCAACAATGTCCCAACTAAACTAGTCCCACCTGCCTGCGCTTGGACCATATCCCTCCAAACCTGTCCTATCCATGTACCTGTCTAACTGTTTCTTAAATGATGGCATTGTCCCAGCCTCAACTACCTTCTCTGGCTGCTTGTTCCATACACCCACCACCCTTTGTGTGAAAAAGTTACCCCCTCGGATTCCTATTCAATCTTTTCCCCTTCACATTGAACCTATGTCCTCCGGGGTCCTCAATTCCCCTACTCTGGGCAAAAGACTCTGTGCATCTACCTGATCTATTCCTCTCATGATTTTGTACACCTCTATAAGATCACCCCTCATCCTCCTGCGCTCCATGGAATAGAGACCCAGCCTACTCAACCACTCCCTATAGCTCACACCCTTTAGTCCTGGCAACATCCTCGTAAATCTTTTCTGAACCCTTTCAAGATTGACAATATCTTTCCTATAACATGGTGCCCAGAACTGAAAACAATATTCTAGATGGGGTCTCACCAATGTCTTATACAACTGCAACATGACCTCCCAACTTGTATACTCAATACTCTGACTGATGTAGGCCAAAGTGCCAAAAGCCTTTTTGACCACTTTATCTACCTGCGACTCGACCTTCAAGGAACCATGTACATGTACTCCTAGATCCCTCTGTTCTACAACACTACCCAGAGGCCTAGCATTCACTGTGTAGGTCCTGCCCTTGTTCGACGTCCCAAAATGCAACACCTCACACTTCTCTCTATTAAATTCCATCAACCATTCCTCGGCCCACCTGGCCAATCGATCCAGATCCTGCTGCAATCGTTCACAACCATCTTCACTATCTGCAAAACCGCTAACTTTTGTATCACAGCAAACTTGCTAATCTCATCCTGTATGTTCTCATCCAAATCATTGATGTAGATGACGAACAGTAACGGGCCCAGCACCGAACCCTGACGCACACCACTAGTCACAGGTCTCCATTCCGAGAGGCAACCTTCCACCATCACCCTCTGCTTCCTTCCATGGAGCCAATTTACTATCCATTCAGCTATCTCTCCTTGGATCCCATGCGATCTAACCTTCCAGAGCAGCCTACCATGCGGCACCTCGTCGAACACCTTACTGAAGTCCATGTACACAACATCTACAGCTCTGCCCTCATCGACCTTTTAGGTCAGGTCTTCAAAAAAATTAATCAGGCACGACCTCCCACGTACAAAACAGTGCTGTGTATTGATTGAATACTTTATTGTCACATGTGACAAGTCACAGTGAAATTCTTTGCTTGTGTACCAAAGGCATGCAATCGTCGCCACATAAAGAGTGCTGACCAAGTTACAAAGTACCTGGTCCCAACATTAGTACAGGCTTTCTCTTCCAGCTTTCACCTCCCCCCTCCTACAATCAGTCCGAAGAAGGGTATCAGTTCGAAGAAGGGTCTCAACCCGAAACATCACCTATCCATGTTCTCCAGAGATGCTGCCTGACCCGCTGAGTTACTCCAGCACTCTGTGAAACGTCACCTATCCATGTTCCGGCAGCATCTATGGAGCGAAGGAAATAGGCAACGTTTCGGGCCGAAACCCGGAAGGGTTTCGGGCCGAAACGTTGCCTATTTCCTTCAGGGTTTCGGCCCGAAAGGTTGCCCATTTCCTTCGCTCCACAGATGCTGCCTGACCCGCTGAGTTACTCCAGCACTCTGTGAAACGTCACCTATCCATGTTCTCCACAGATGCTGCCTGACCCGCTGAGTTACTCCAGCACTCTGTGAAACGTAACCTATCCATGTTCTCCACAGAAGCTGCCTGACCCACTGAGTTACTCCAGCACTCTTCCTCCACTGTTTTAGCCCTTTCTCTGTCACTTGCAAACTCATTAATCCCAACCCCACCCTCTCAGAATCTCTCCTTTTTTTTAATGCATTTCTTTCAAAGAAAATAAATAAATGTTGTTCACTGAAACCCAAAGTCTAAACCTGTTAAAACCATAAAACTTGCAGGCTACAAAGACGGTTGCTTTGAAGATAGAAATGGCATATTCTGAAAGATTATTGATGGTATATTTACCAAAGCAAAGTCGAGCATTGCACCAAATGGAACTACTGGTAATAATTTTGGAAGTTACTTGTAGCAACCTGATACTGTGCTTTTTGTTTGTTTAATTTACAATGAGCTCTTCATATTTGTGAAAATCATGCACATCTTGCAGACAACACACTCTGATAATGTTGCCTTATGTTTTGACATTGTGTGGCTGGAAACCATAATTGCTGTAAACATTGTACGTTTTCTTACATTTTTCTTTGCTCTTTTATGAAAAGCATCGTCCCATTTAATTTAATTTAAATGTGCAATTTATCTGCTTTAATGAACTTGCAAAGCAAAGTCTTGGTTGTATTGTGCACCACTATGTGGCAGCATTGCAGAATATATCTAACGTTCTTGACTTATTTTCTGCCTTTTTACTGATCACTATCAGAAGTAATCTGGACTCACGAGTAAAACTGGTCTCATTTTCATTTACAGGAGGCATCATTGTCCGCATCTGCCGTCAAAAATATTCGACAAGTCTCTGGAGCCATGCCTGCTAACTGAGTATCATGAGAAATATCCTCCACATGGTGATATCAAGCCACCAAACAGCTATAGACCCAAACTGGAATATCTGAATAACCGTGTCAAAATGGATGGAAACTCAACATTTAAGTAAATGTCTTAAGACAATAGTTTGGATATCTGTAAGGCACATGTGGATGTATAAGTACAATTATTTAGCACATTTCAAGTACACTTTACACTGATGTTATTATTTGTGCAACTTTACTTCTGGTATCACAAAGCAGAACTGGTCCTTGGCCTCATGAGCTAAGTACATGGTATAGTAACGTATGTAGGCAGCTAACAGGACTTTCTGTACATGACTTAAGCATGACTTCATAAAACTGTTTGATTACTTATAGAGAGTAGTTATAGAGGGTAGACACAAAATGCTGGAGGGGTAACTCAGCAGAACAGGAAGCATCTCTGGAGAGAAGGAATGGGTGACGTTTTGGTTCGAGACCCTTCTTCAGACTGATGTGGGGGTGGGGGGTTTTAAGTGCCATTATTCTTTAGAGAGAATTATTTTATAACTTCTATTTGACAACACGCAGATTTTCTCACGTTTTAAATTAGTGTTCTGCACTCATTTTCAGCTGAATAACGCAGACATTCAGTGTTTTTCCTCTGTTCACTCATATCGGAAGTATAACTTAAACTGAAGAAGTGCCTGAGAATACATGATTCATCCTGATTTAATCTGTTTGGATTTTTCATATTCTTTATGATTGATGAAAATCAGCAGGAACTGCGAGAAAGAAAGTTTGTTTGTAAATTGTTTGACATTTCATGACTTTTAATTGTGTGCAGCATTTTGAAATTATGCAGTCAACTTAGAAAACACTTCAAGTGGGATGTATTGCTCGAAGGCCTAACATGTGTCGAGTGGTCTGAGTATCGGTGAGCAAGTGCGGAGTGAATCGCATAAATTCTTCGTCAGAGAACATGTTTCAAAATTTATAAGCCAATAAAAACATGTGCTAAACTGATGCTACATGGAACTCCTGAGACTTTAGATAGACACAAACTGCTGGAGTAACTCAGCGGAACAGGCAGTATCTCTCGATAGAAGGAATTGGTGACGTTTCGGATTGAAACCCTTCTTCAGACTAAGCCAGACAGATGTTAGTCGCATTGCCACAGGTATGTGATCTTCATGTCCATGGCTTTTGCAAAAATGTGTCTATCTAAAATATGAATTGCATTTGTTTTCCAACTCGCCCATGGCAAGTGCAAATGATTCCACAAGTACTACACCAGCACAAATCAGCCAGCACACGGAGGAATATCATCATTCATATCTTGCGGGAGCTGACTATAAAATCTAACCGCAGCTGAAATTCAATCCAATGTTAAGATGAATAGCTCGACAGATATTGGAGTGGACTCCAAGATTCACCAGCACCAATCTTGATATACCTGATATCGACAAATGCAAAGAGGTTTTCCAATCCAAGGATTCAAGAAGCTCCCATTTGAGCTGAGTTCAAATAGATACGCGAGGATGGACAAGGATATCAATTCTGTTACTAGTCACAACACCAAGATTAATGGACGCCTCCATATGTGGTAAAGTGAAGAAAGAAACATCCTCTCTCTTTCTCTCCCTCTCTCCCTTCCTCTCTCTCTTTCTCCCCCTTTCTCTTTTTTCTTTCACTACCTAGGACAGCAGGTTTAATCTTTAAGCTGGCAGCAAATAGACTCCAATGTTACAAATATTAGAAAGCTAAAGTCTCTGGGATTCCATTTGCTTACAAGAGATTCAAGATTCAAGAGAGTTTATTGTCATGTGTCCCAGATAGGACAATGAAATTCTTGCTTTGCTTCAGCACAACAGAATATAGTAGGCATTCTTGTGTATTCTGTCGAGATACACTTAAAAAAAGAATCCTTTCTCTACCAAAGAAATGATTAAGAAGTTAAAACACTAAAAGTGTATTTTGCAGTAACATTTGATTCTTATTTTGTTATCTACAGAACAGATTATATACCTCATGATGTTACACGTCGATATGTTCACACACAGCCAGAGTATAGACCAAAGTCTGGTGAGGTAGATCACCACACAACCTACAAGACAGACTATAATCCTCACAAAATCAAACCCACAGAGAGCATGCGTCCTCCAGAAAGAAAGCACGGGAAAGGAGGGAAAGTAGACACTGTGCCAACATACAAAGGTAGAAGGTTATCGATACTTCTTTTGTTTAATTGTTAACTCCAATCTTAATAGATTCTACCCATGTCTCCCTGCACTGTAGTACAAATTACACAAACAGGTCTGATCACCTGGACGTGACGGGACTGGCCAGCAACCTGGAGAAAATGTGAAAGTAAATTCATAACATTTGGTCACGTGTGCACTGATAATCAAAATATGTCATATCATCACATGAGGACAAATGGAATACTCTGGAAGTACTCCGGGGATGTCAAGTTATCACCTCAATTAGCTTCGACCTACGCGTGACTGTTCTTCATTATGTAACTGGATTTTAAAGCTCTCTGAAGGGGCTGAGTGTGCCATGCAGTCTAAAAATTATACAGAAGACTAACAATGGGGTACAGGTTCAACTTTGCCAAGCATGTCACAAAGATCAATTAAAAACATTTCCAGTCATTACCAAAGAGAACAGACTGGAATTATATTCATTATCCTTTGCAATCTATCTTATAAAACCTTTGTTGTTCTGCATACTTCAGTTCATAAGGTCATGTGATAGGAGCAGAATTAGGCCATTTGGCCCATCAAGTCTACTCCGTCATTCAATCATGGCTTATCTATCTCTTCCTCCTAACCCCATTCTCATGCCTTCTCCCCATAACCCCTGACACCAGTTGCAAAAATCGCAGTCAATTGAATTTGCCTTTATAAATGTATCTCTTAGACAGGGATGAAAGTGGCTTAAATGTCAGAATTATATTTATTACTAATATTGCTAGTTTAACACATTTGTGTGGACTGTGTCAGTCACTATTCCACCAGAACACCTGTATTTGCATTGGTATTCCTTCGGAAGACCTTTAAACACCAACATTCCTTGAACTACATTAGCATTAAGAAGGGTCTCGACCCGAAAGGTCACCTATTTCCTTCGCTCCATAGATACTGCCTCACCCGCTGAGTTCCTCCAGCATTTTTGTCCACCTTCAGCATTAACCATGTATTTCTATACTCCTCTTTAACATCGATTTGACTAAATTCGACCTACTGAAGAAAAAAAAGACTTTTTCCAAGACCTAAAATCTCCTCTTATCCTGATTACTTTTAAGGTTGACTAATAATGGCAAATTTACACTTAAGAATGAAGCAATGGTGAAATGAGAATCATTCTCACTGTTTCTTGAAATCATTTACAATCTCTATGCACTACGTGTTACTTAATTAAACACAATTCTAAATGTTAGATAAATATTAACATTTAAATAATATTAGATTTATGAGTTATTGCATTCAGACACATTCATGAAAATCAGATCATTCTTCAGCATTGCAACTGATAAGTCGATACATCCCCACCTCTGTTTGTCTTTAACTTTGTTTAAAGGCTAGTGTGGTGTGATCTTGTTTGTTAATGCTTACATTTAGTTCATGTAAAATAGTGATAATTCAGTTCTGTTTGCTTAAAGTCCAATCTACTTATGAAGATGTATTCTAATATACCAGCACTTTTTTAAAAATAGATGATTACCGAATGTGGGACATTCCTAAAAGGAAGCCTAAACCATCACAAGCATATTGTCCCCCCGCTGCACGCTTTGGAAACCCATCCACGTTCCAAGATGACTATGGTCCCAAGATGTATTCACTGCGGGAGAGTTTCAAACCACCCGATATCCCCAAAACATCTGATGTCCCCTTTGATAACCTAACGAATCACAAAATATCTTATGTAGCCCACCCGTTGGGGGAGCGGTTTGTCAGACAACGAGAGGAATATAAACCAAGTGACACACCTTTTGAAGCTCTCACCACTCACCGTCGGGATTACACAGGAATGCACGGCGATATAACAAAGAGCTTTAAACCAGAACAGTCAAAAATAGGATCAGACGCACCCTTTGACGGGAATTCAGAATTCCGTGACCGCTATCAGGCCTGGCCGGTCAGTTTGCCGTACATGCACAAACATCCAGACTACGTGCAACCCGATGGCCCAATGGATCTGAATACGACTTCCCACCTTGACTACATTGGACACAATGTTAAGCCACCTGCTCCATTTAAACCTGCGAGTGCTAGAAAGGTCCATGCACCTTTCCAAGGGAGTACGACCATGAAGGATGACTTCAAGACATGGGATGTAAAGAAGCCAGAGGCGATCAAACGCGGCGAAGAATTAAAAGTGTCATGCGCAAAATTTGACGGCTTGACAACTTTTAAGGCAAACTATGTCCCTCATCCAATCCACCCGCTGCAAAGCTTCAAACCTGCCAATGTTCCTCTCCACAGTAAAACACCATTTGATGCTGGAACCTTGTATCGCACTGAGTATACTCCAAAGAGGCTAGAAATATGCCCCGCCAGTTATCCCACTCCACCAGGCTTTGTGTTTGAAACCACTGATTCGCGTGGACATAAGTTCTTCCACAAGATAACACCATCAGAAGAAAGACTGGTGATGCCAAATGAAATGCCAATTCCAAAAGAAGTGGCTGTGATGTCCTAATATCTAGAAATGTAACTTCCGATGTTAATTATGTTGCATTCATTAGACAATATCAAACCTATTCCGATTTTGTAATTCAAATTATAATCCCTTTACACTATTCTGCCAAAGGCAGTGACATTGATTTTTATTTCTCTCCTTGTAATCATAATTTATTCTGGTAATGATGACTATGTATGTGAGAAATTCAGTCTATTAATGTATTTTGCTTTAATGAAGGGAGTAAATCCTTCAAAATATCAGAAGCAACATATTTTTCCAAGTTATTTTCAGGTTTATTTTACACTGTTGATGATTAGTATATTTTAAACTATAGCTGTTGTAATTTGGCTAACCAACAACATACAATAATGCATATGTACAATTTCTGTACTATCTATTCAATGCCTGACAATTCAGCCTTATTTTAAATCTCTAGCATTCCCTCTTAATTTTCCTGTAAAATGTAGATATATTGCTGCTTGACAGTGATTAAAATAAGGCTCCGTTCTTTAATGCATTGGCCACAAAGAAGAATATGATCTTAATATATTATAATAAAGAATAAACCATAAATAATCAGGTGATCTTCCACCTAATATATTCACAAAAGTTTCACAGCAGATCCTTTCTTTGAATTTTCCCTAATTATCAGTAGTATCTTAAAATGAAATGACAGTAAAAAACAGAAGAATTAATCACATTCATGTAATTACTAGAAATATTCTGATGCAGATCTTTATCTGTAGCATAATCATTCTTTGTACAATTAAAAAAAAATCCTCGGTAGCAGAGTATTTAAAATTGATGTCAATATTTACAATAAAAATGTTGGTAAATAACAGTATTGATTCCGTATCATTTCAAAGTAAGTTTGGACTTCTCTGTTCATTAAAATGTTGTTTATATATTCCATATTTTTCATTTAAAGGCATCATTCAGTGCTAGGTGAACATGTTCTGATTCTTTACTATAGACACAGAGTGCTGGAATTACTCACCTTGTCAGGCAGCATCTCTGCAGAAAATGGACAGGTGACATTTTGGGTCGGACACAAAACGTCACCTATCCATGTTCTCCACAGATGCTGCCTGACCCGCTGAGTTACTCCAGCACTCTGTGAAACGTCACCTATCCATGTTCTCCACAGATGCTGCCTGATCCGCTGAGTTACTCCAGCACTCTGTGAAACGTCACCTATCCATGTTCTCCACAGATGCTGCCTGACCCGCTGAGTTACTCCAGCACTCTGTGAAACGTCACCTATCCATGTTCTCCACAGATGCTGCCTGACCCGCTGAGTTACTCCAGCACTCTGTGAAACGTCACCTATCCATGTTCTCCACAGATGCTGCCTGACCTGCTGAGTTACTCCAGCATGTTGGGTCTATCTTTGGCATAAACTAGCATTTGACGTTCATTTTTATTGCATAGCTGGGTCAGATGCACAGAGTCTCTTGCCCAGAGTATGTGAATTGGGGACCAGAGGACATAGGATTAAGGTGAAGGGGTAAAGGTTCACTAAGAATCTGAGGGGTAACTTTTTCACACAAAGGGTGCTGGGTGCAAGGAACAAGCTGCCAGAAGAGGTAGTTGAGGCAGGGACTATCCCAACGTTTAAGAAACAGACAGGTACATGGATAGGACAAATATGGACCAAAAGCAGGTAGGTGGGATTAGTGTAGCTGGGACATGTTAGCCGGTGTGGGCAAGTTGGGCCGAAGGGCCTGTTTCCACACTGTATCTGTGACTCTATCACTCTAAGTTTTCCAGATAAAAAAGGAAATTTATAGAAGATTTTATTTTGGTAATTATGTGTCCCAAGCGACTGTGAAAAATAGGAAACATTCCACATGCAAAATTGGCTTTAGATTAATTATTAATTTTAACAAGGAAGGTGCTAAACTTTTGTTACCCACAAGTGTTATGGGATATGGAACAAAGACAGCTGTATGGAATTTGATCACAAAGTACCCAGCATCTCACTGAATGGTGTGAGGTGCTCACAAGGTAAACAGCTGACACCTGTCCCTACAACCCCATATTATTGATCGTGGTAAATTGTGTGATAGTACTTCATAATAGACAGGCAATGTTCTTTAATTGAAATCCTAAATAAAAAAAATAGTGGCAGGGTTCAGATTCTTGCACCTGAGAGAATCAGATATTTTAAAACAGTTCAAACAGGCCTACATGAAAAAGAATATCATTAACCGAACAGCATGTGATGCTAGAAATGTATTAGAAATACAGCGCAGAGTCCACGCCGATCAGCGGTCACCCCTTACATTAGTTCTATCCTACTTACTTGGGGACAATTTTCAATTTACCGAAGCCAATTAACCTCCAAACCTGCACGTCTTTACAGTGTGGGAGAAAACCGGAGCACCCGGAGAAAACCCACGCAGTCATAGGGAGAATGTACCAACTCCGTAAAGACAGCACCCGTGATCGGGATCGAACCCGGGACTGGCGCTGTGAGGCAATACCAGCAGGGCATTTTGGAACGTGAAAATATGCAATGACCCATTTTTAGGGCCAGATTCCAAGCGAGTTTGATGGGCTGAGAGAACAACCACGAACACCCTACCCTTTAGACTGTCCCAAGACGCCCAACCCCATGATGTTTACTGGAAATTGTTATGGTGTCACAATTTGCATATAATTAGCTAGAAGCTATTAGATGAAGTAACTCTTTTCTAAACCCAGTAGTTGGTTCAGAATTACTGGTGGGGCTGAGAAGCCAAGTATATTCAATGAACCTCCCTCAGGCCCAACCCCATTATTCAATTATAATATTCCATTATGATTCTACACCTTGGCCTTAGCACCATACCCCTTTAATAACTTACTAATATGTATAATTATCTCATTTAAAAATAACAATTCACCCAGCAGCAATTGCATTTCAAAGTTATCGCTTCCAAATTCACTTCTTAATGAACCCTCACATTTAGCCAATATTTCAATATTAGGATTTTAATATTCACATCCAAAAGACAATTAATAACAGCTGCAGAAACTCCCCTATTCATAATTTCTCCTTGATTATGTGTTTACAGAACATGCTGTGCTTTATATTTCTATAGAAATGAACTGCAGGTACTGATTTATAACAAAAAAAAAGAGTGCTGGAGTAACTCAGTGGGTCAGGCAGCATCTGTGGAGAACATGGATAGGTGACGTTTCACAGAGTGCTGGAGTAACTCAGCGGGTCAGGCAGCATCTCTGGAGAACATGGATAGGTGACGTTTCACAGAGTGCTGGAGTAACTCAGCGGGTCAGGCAGCATCTCTGGAGAACATGGATAGGTGACGTTTCACAGAGTGCTGGAGTAACTCAGCAGGTCAGGCAGCATCTCTGGAGAACATGGATAGGTGACGTTTCTGTTCAGGATCCTTGATCAGTCTGACGTCCATGCCCCATCTAAGCTAGTCCCATTTGCCTACGTCTGGCCCAAATCCCTCTCCCCCCACCCCCAACAATCAGTCTGAAGAAGAGTCCTGACCAGAAAAGTCACCTGTCCACGTTCTCCAGAGATGCTGCCTGTCCCGCTGAGATACTCCAGCACTTTGTGCTTTGTGTTCTTGTTCATTTCACATCATTAAGCTGTCATAGTCAGGCTGAAATAAATACAGTATTTATTTATAGGTAAGATACTCGCACAGAAATAAAAGACTCGAAACAAGGACTCGCAGATTCAACATTCATTATGCATGAAATCTTTTCAACACGAGGATATTTAAATCCCATGTCACAACGAAGCAACATTTGACTTTCCCACGGACAATCACTCAGTACTTACTTACAGCATATTATGCCTCCTGGCATGTAGGGCAGCAACGATGGTCCTCCACCCAGTCGTGTTGATTCCTTCAGTTGCTGTTTCCGTAACATATTTGTTTTACGAGACAGGGTTGTTAGCCCCGTGCTCAACCCCCAACCTGGAGGACCAGTGGATCGCTCTTCGTCTCGCCTCTACCCTTCGACCTGTCCAGCATGGGAGACCCTAACAGGAGACAAATCTCCTGCTGGCATAGCTCTAGGTTGTCACTGAGACACACAAGCTCCCCGACCACGACAAGGTTGCAATCCAACACGGAGAATCAGAAGGTATAACATGTCTAAATGATACCGTTGGGTTCTTTGGATGAAGCAGTGGGCTAGGGAAATCAGAGTTCCTGCACCCAAATTATGTGCCCACTCTGATGTCACTTACAAGATAGTTTAATTATCATATATTCCTTTCCAATATCCTGATAATTGCGAAAACTGCAGTTTTAATGAATAAAACATGGTCAATTGATGGGACATTTGCTCATCAAATTTTACAGCGCCAATTAGGAATCACATCTAATATTTGCAAATCTTTCATTCTTTTTTGAATATCATACATTTATTCTACAACAAAGCTCCCTAGATGAACACATTTTAAAAATACTTTACTAAATTATTGGCATGTATAGGGACCATACGAATAAAATTGTTAACATTCGAAGGGCGAGTCTGTGCATCCTGACTAACCTACAGAACGAAACTCATGCCAGCAATATTATGACAGCTGCATTACATTATGGAGAAAGACAACGTTTTGTTATTTCGACAGAGAAAGAAATGACTTTATGCGTTTGCCAATTATGTGTGGAAGTGGTAATTCTGCAATTTCTTGCAGAGTGGAGGACACCATTGTGATTTGGAGCTGGGACTGAGAGCCATTACCCGCCCTGACTCACATCTCTCGTGAGGTCCATCCCTCCACCTGGATCACAGAATCATTTTATTTGCACAGAAGTCTTCCCAGGTTGTCACAGTGGATTAGTGTTGATTAGTTAGTCGAACATCTGGAGCTGGGAAGATGTTTTGTGAGATTCCATTAAAGGCTATTGAGGTCATCAGGATAGGCAGAATACATTGCAAAGTTAGAAGGCATGCATCACAAGTCAACTGGAATCTTTTGGGAGAGTCTAGGACCAGAGGCCACAGCCTCAGAATGAACAGATGCACCTTTAGGAAAGAGATGAGAAGGAACTTCTTTAGTCAGAGGGTGGTAAATCTGTGGGGTTCATTGCCACAGACGGCTGTGGAGGCCAAGTCAATGGATATTTTTAAGGCAACGATTGACAGATTCTTGGTAAGAGTGTCGAGGGTTATGGGGAGAAGGCAAGATAATGGGGTTGAGAGGGAAAGGTAGATCCTGACTACGAGTCAATATGGATCAAATGCAGGCAGGTGGGACTAGTGTTGATGGGACATGTTGGTCGGTGTTGGCAAATTGGGCCGAAGGGCCTGTTTCTGCGCAGTATCACTATGATTAAGGAATCTCTCCAGGAACTTTTGGGTGAATTGTCATTGACAATAGGAATGAGTGAATGCAATTGTTAATCTCTCTTTCAAAGCATCTAATCAATATGAGATCTTCAGGAGCAAAGCAAATCAGGAGCCATGGGTGAATTCAGGAGTTGAAGAGCTCTTTCATCTCTGTACTGCGTCACGTTTGGCTACATTACCTACAGCGTTCATAGGTAAATGTATATAGAAATGGTGAACAGAAAAACATCCTAAGAGTAGACTGCAAACCTAAATAAATCATTAGTTTAGAGATATATAAAACCCATGCAGGTGACGGGGAGAACGTATAAATTCCATACAGCCAAGCACCCGTAGTCAGGATCGAACCTGGGTCTCTGGCGCTGTAAGGCAGTAAGTCTACCACTACGCCACCACGCCGCCCATTTTTCTTTAGTATCTTGTTCATATTGTAGACTGAAGATATTGATTAATCTTTGCAAACTGACATTTGACTAAATCTGTAAACAGTTTAAGAATGACAAAATAAATGGTATGATTTCAGAAAATAACAAGCAAAAGGAGAGAAAATAATTTGAACTGGGCAAAATTACGTCAAATTTAGTCCCAATTTTATCTCAGAGAAAATCATGAAAAAAATATGAGTTAGAAAAAAGTAAGAAAAATATACGGAATGACCTTTTAATGGGTAACTTCTGTGAGAGAAATATTGAACACATCTATCACAGCAGCATCAATAGCTACAATACGCTGCAAGCAGGATATTTTATAAATCAGATCCATATTGTTTGTCAGGACACACATTATATATTTGACTTTTGTTTGCACTTTTGACCCTTTGCCATTCATCCTTTGGTTAAGGAAGATATAAAGCTAACGTGGTTAAGAAAACTATTATCACTGAAGGGTTGTGGATGATTGCAGAGAGAAGTGCGGAGACACTTGTCAAGCTGCCCATAAATAAGGCCAGCACGGTGGCGCAGCGGTAGAGTTGCTGCCTTACAGTGCCTGCAGCGCTGGAGACCCGGGTTCAATCCCGACTATGGGTGCTGTCTGTACGGAGTTTGTACCTTCTCCCCGTGACCTGGGTAGATTTTCTCCACGATCTTTGGTTTCCTCCCACACTCCAGAGACGTACAGGTTGGTAGGTTAATTGGCTTGGTGTATGTGTAAATTGTCCCTAATGTGAGTAGGGTGATACTGTAAGTGTGTGGGGATCGCTGGTTGGCGCGGACTTTGTGGGCTGTAGGGGCCTGTATCCGTGCTGTATCTCTAACAGTACACCCACACAATGGCCACATGTGATGCAACTACTTTGGCTCCACAGCCAATCATGCTGGTGAAATCTCACAGCAAACCACACGGATCAGAAGAACATTTAACTGGTTACTTAGACATTTCACAGAGTTCAAAATAATGACTGGATTGTCCACAAGTAATGATGTTCAAAGATGAAATGTTGAAATCAAACTGGTAATAAACATGTGTTGATTTTATATATATATATATATATATATATATATATATATATATATATACACACACACATATATACACATACATATATATATATATGTGTAGGAAAGAACTGCAGATGGTTTAAATCGAAGGGGGACACAAAATGCTGGAGTAACTCAGCGGGACAGGCAGCATCTGTGGAGAGAAGGAATGGGTGATGTTTCGGGTCGAGACTCACCACATACATATATATATATATACACACACACACATGCAAACATGTACACACACACACATGTACACACACGCATGCACGCACGCACACACACATAAATATATAAATAAACACACACACACACCAATCAAGATGCCCCATCTACGCGAATAATCCCAGAGATATGGCCATCATTGCGGGTGCCAGTATTTCACACCATGTTCCTACAGCACAGAAGCAGGTCGTTCAGCCCACCACATCCCCAGGACTTCATGCAGTTACACTTTGTGGAGATGTGCGAGTGTGCGGTGCTGTAATGTTACTCCAGTGTGAGTCACCACCTTCAGGAGATGAGGGAGGAATGTAGACAAAACTGGAGAAAGTGAAACGTGTTCCTGGCTCAGCCATTTGCCCGTAATTGTGGAAAGTTCAAAGTTATATTTTGTTTTCACTAGAGGGTATTGATTTTGAGTAAGATTGAATTACCAGAGATACTTATTAAGAACTAAAATAACAAAGACCAATCTTTTGAAAATCGAATTAAAGTGCTTCCATGTGTGTGAAATAGCAGTGTAAAAACTGTGAACACCGTCACCTCCAGATTACCTTCCAGCCCGACTGACTGACTGACAGACAGATGAGCTTTGTTTCATTGACGCTTGCATATATGCCCCAGATTCCACTCGTGGCACAGCTGTGTGAAGACACCTTCACCACACAGACCACACTAGGTCACAAGGTCATAACGGGTAGGAGCAGAATTGGGCCATTCGGCCCATCAAGTCTACTCCACCATTCAATCATGGCTGATCTATCTCTCCCTCCTAACCCCATTCTCATGCCTTCTCCCCATAACCCCCGACACCCGTACTAATCAAGAATCTATCTATCTAAGATCAAGAATCTATCATCTAAGGTCAGAGAGTTCTCACCACTTTCTCAAAGGTACTGATGTGAGGACAGAACGTGACAGCCTCTGCATAGGTGTCTGCACGCTGAAAACAACTAAACATAAACAGCTAAGCTAATTACACCTATTGTCTCCAACTATGGAACATGTATTGCACATATGACATACATGTATCAGTTTAAATGTTGTTGCAAGGTTTGGATTCCACTCACTGCTCTGCTATCTTTAAGAATTACTAACTTACTTAATTGGTCAAAGTTATGTTTTCTCACTTGGCTGTTTGCAAATCACTAACATTTAATTTAGTTTCGTTTTTTTATTATTGTCATGTGTACAGTGAAAAGTGTTTTTGTTGCGTGCTATCCAGTCAGTGAAAAGACTATACATGATTACAGTCAAGCTGTCCACAGTGTACAGATACAGGATAAAGGGAATAGTCATTTTATTCTTCTGCCCAGTGACTTTGATTTATATTCAACAGGAATGTACATACCGCTGCATTACACTTCAGTTCAATCCATTCTTACTGTTGTTCCATGTGGAAAAGTAAGACATAGATAGGACACATACAGAGTCATAGTGTCACAGAGCTGTGCAGGCCCTTCAGCCCATCCTATGCATGTTGACCAAATTTGAATACTGTGCTAGTCCCATTTGCCTGTATCTAGCTGATTGCCCTCTGAATCCTTCTATATCTGTCCAAAAGTCTCAAACTCTATATCCCCCACTCTCCAAAACGCAAATCCAAATGTAAATGTGCAAAACACAAAGGGTTGGAGATTGTAGTTGTCATACCAGTGAAACTGTCAGCACTTGTCCTTATAGAACTGACAGCAACCTTTGGAGCAAGGGCGACACAGTGGTGCAGTGGGTAGAGCTGCTGCCTCACAGCGCCAGAGGCTCGGGTTCGATCCTGACTACGGGTGCTGTCCGTACAGAGTTTGTAGGTTCTCCCTGGGACTGTGTGGGTTTTCTCCGGTTGCTCCGGTTTCCACCCACATTCCAAAGACATATAGGTTTGTTGGTTAATTGGCTTCAGTAAGAATTGTAAATTACCCCGAGTGTGTAGGATAGTGCTAGTTTAAGGGGTCAGCATGGACTCGGTGGGCCGAAGGGCCTGTTTCCATGCTGTGTCTCTAAACTAAGCTAAACTAAAAGAATTCATGGTCAGTTGTCATAGGTAGCGCCATAAGGTGATGTTTGTGTCCTGAACCTTCTGCCTCCCGATGTTGCTCACTTTTGGAGCTGCCATCCGACAAAACTTTAGCCTATCTCTAATTAAAATCATCCTAAAATAGGCTAGCCATTGGTACTAGTCACTAGCACCAAAGTGAGGAGATAAACCAAGCCCAACTTGTTCAACAAAACAAAAACAAAGTGCTGGGAATAAATTGTGTTGCACTCGTGATTGGATGGAACCGTTGGACTTGAGCTGTCCTTTACCCATTTTCTTCAGGGAACAAAAATTCTGGAGAGAACGCAAGAACGCATGGCACTTCCAATGAGAGATTCCTCACCTGTGAACATGGACAGGAATTCCACCGGGCTGATGACTAGTTGAAACAGTATACACTTACAAAGTGACCATGTTACTGGTAAATGCATTTCACGATGGGAAAGTGCAAGGTGTTACATCTTGTTCACAAGTTCACAAGTTATAGGAGCAGAATTAGGCCATTCGGCCCATCGAGTCAGCTCCGCTATTCAATCATGGCTGATCTATCTCCCCATCCCAACCCCATTTTTCTGCCTTCTCCCCATAACCTCTGACACCTGTACTAATCAAGAATCGATCTATCTTTGCCCTAAAAATAACCACTGACTTGGCCTCCACAGCCCTCTATGGCAATGAGTCCCACAGATTAACTATATCCTCTGACTAAAGAAGTTCCTCCTCACCTCTTTCCAAAAAGAGCGTCCTTTAATCCTGAGGCTATGACCTCTGGTCCTAGACTTTCCCACCAGTGGAAACATCCTCTCCATATCCACTCTATCCAGGCCTTTCATTATTCTGTAAGTTCCAATGAGGTCCCCCCTCAACCTTCTAAACTCCAGCGAGGAGGCCCAGTGCTGTCAAACGCTCATCATACAGCATGTTAACCCACTCATTGGTAGGGAGAATGGGAAGACCACTAACTACTTGAAACATGATGAGATGAGAGGAGGACTACAGGAATCTGTGATTGGGGATAAATACATTTTCAAAGTATTGATAGAGGTTCATAAGATCATGGGGTTCACTTCAGGTTGGAAGGAGATGAAAAGGAAGCACATTTGTCCCTAAAAATATTTCCTAAGAGCTTAAAGGAGGGAGGGAGAATCTATTGGCATTTGGAAGAGGTATTTGCTAACAGATTCTGCAGCTGCTTACATTTGGTACAGGATTCATTTCAATGGAAGGTTTACAGCTCTACGGAAGAAGGACAAGAATAAGGTTATTGTTGGTGAACGAGGTTAGTGTTGACATTTTGGACAAGCTTCTTCTTCTTGTCGAGTCCACACACAAGATGAGAAGCTGTTCGGCCAGAGCTGAACACACTTCTCGGCATCTGCATACAATGGTGTCTGTCTTGTCGCTTCTTATGCTTCTTGTGTGTGGTGGTGGAAAGATTGGTGGAAACAGGGCCATGACGTGAAGGCTCTTTCCTTGACCCCTTGGACAAGCTAAAACTAGATGAAAAGGACAAGAAAGTCAACTTGTGCTTAAAATGGATAAATCACCTGGTCCAGGTTTCTATTCTGTAAATCTAAACTAAACTAGACTGAACTAAACTAAACTAGACTTAACTAAGCTAATTTCACTGTACCTTAATTGGTTAAGTGACAACAAACGTGAACTTGAACTTGAACTTAAACTGAGCGAAACTAAGAGTTCAGTGTGGGCAGCTGGATATCCCGTTCTGTATCAGTCTCTGGTGCTTTGACAGAACACTATGCCCATGAGCCGCTGCATCCCACTAGAGGGGGCGGATGAGCAGCATGGAACAGACCACAAACCTCCTGTCTCACTCGTGCTGCAACCAGGAAGGACCAAGATTGAACGATCCAGCACGGAAACAGGCCCTTCGGCCCACCGAGTCCATGCCGACCATCCATCACCCATTCACACTAGTTCCATGTTATCCCACTTTCACAGTCACTTCCTACACACCAGGGGAAACTTACAGAGGGCCAATTAACCTACGTACCCGCACGTCTTTGGGGTGTGGGAGGAAACTGGAGCACCCGGAGAAAACCCACACGGCCACAGGGAGAACGTGTAAACTCTGCACAGACAGCACCCAAGGTCAGGTTGGAATCCGGGTTTCTGGCGCTGTGAGGCAGCGATGAATCCATATTCCACATGGTATCCCCATCTGTCTCCTCTCCTTTACACTCTCCACTGCATAAGGTAGAGAGACGGTTTAGTTTATTTTATAGATACAATGTGGAAACAGACGCTTCAGCCAACCGATCTCCACACACTAGCACTATCCTACACACTAGGGACAATTTACCAATTCACCTACAAACCTGCACACCTTTATAGTTGAAGGAAACCAGAGCACCCGGAGAAACCCCACGTGGTCACAGGGAGAACGTAAAACTCCGCACAGACAGCACCCATAGTCAGGATCGAACCCGGGATCCGTGTTGGACCAGTACAATCGGTTGCTTGATGGTCAACATGAACTTGGCCGAATGGTGAAAGGCCTGGATAGACGGAGTTTGTACGTGGGGCGAGAAAGGGTGGAGAGAGTAATGGGAATTTATCTAAAGTTGGAGAATTCAATATTCATACCACTGGTTTGTCAGCTACTGGTGCTGGTCCTCCAGTTTGCCTGTAGCCTGCCTCTGTCAATGGAGGAGGCCCCTCTGTGTGGGAATGGGATAAAGAGTTAAAATGGGTAGCAACCAGGATATCCAGCAGGCCTTGGTGAACCGAATAGTTGCATGAAATTACTGAGCATAGAAACATAGAAATATCGAAAATAGGTGCAGGAGTAGGCCATTCAGCCCTTCGAGCCAGCACCGCCATTCAATATGATCATGGCTGATCATCCACAATCAGTACCCCATTCCTGCTTTTTTCCCATTTCCTTTGATTCCGTTAGCCCTACGAGCTAAATCTAATTCTCTCTTGAAGTATACCACCAGGGGCGTCGGGGAGATGGCTGCCCTATCGGCAGTCTGTTTGTATTTTCTTTCTTTTTGTTATTTTTTAGTTCGTTAAAATTTTGTTTAGATGTTCTCCGGTTTGTGTTATGTGGGGGGAGGGGATCGGGGGAAACGTTTTTTCTTCAGTTTCTTACCTTCCTGGAGATGTGATCAATTTTGGATCACATTCTCCGGGCTCTGCGGCCTTCCATCGCTGGAGCTGGGAGCCTCCTCGGACTGTCGTGAGCCCCACCGCGGGGCGCGGACTTAACATCGGAGCTGATCCCTTGCCTGGGATCGCTCCCACCGTGACCACTGCGGAATCAACATCAAGGGCTTGCCGTCTCGGGTGAGGCCGAGTCGGGAGCTCCAACGTCGCAGAAGGTTCACCAGCCCCGACGCGAGGTTCGATCGCTCGGCTTGGGGGAGCCGACATCCCCCCCGATGCGGGAGCGGATCGCCTCAACGTGGAGGGCCCAAACGCCGCCAGCTACGGGAGTGAAGATCGTCTTGTCAACGGAGGCTCGAGGCCCAGGACCGAGGAAGAACTAAGGGAAGGACTTGAACTTTATTTCGCCTTCCATCACAGTGAGGAATGTGTAGGAGTCACTGTGGTGGATGTTCATGTTAAAATGTGTTTTTGATTGATCTGTTGCTTTTAATTGTATGACTGATCTGGCCAATTAAATTCTTTGTATGTTGCAAAACATACTTGG
Organism: Malacoraja senta; assembly: GCA_038087875.1. Lineage (NCBI taxonomy): Eukaryota > Metazoa > Chordata > Chondrichthyes > Rajiformes > Rajidae > Malacoraja > Malacoraja senta. The sequence goes on along the minus strand of CM075989.1, from coordinate 24,392,963 downwards.
CGAATAAAGTGTAATTCTGATTCCGATTCTGAAATCATCCAGTGAATCAGCTTCCACTGCCTTCTGTGGCAGAGAATTCCACAGATTCACAACTCTCGGGGTGAAAAAGTTTTTCCTCATCTCAGTCCTAAATGGCCGACCCTTTATTCTTAAACTGTGACACCTGCTTCTCACCCAACATCGGGAACATTTTTCCTGCATCTAGCCTGTCCAATCCCTTAAGATTTTTTCTACAAGATTCCCTCTCATCCTTCTAAATTCTAGTGAATATAAGCCCAGTCGATCCATTCTTTCATCATATGTCAGTCCTGCCATCCCGGGAATTAACCTGGTGAACCAACGCTGCACTCCCTCAAAGGCAAGAATGAGCACTCGGCCTTAGTGCAAAACACCAGATTGCCTAGTTGTTATGCGCCTGCTTTTAAAGTGTTAATGACTCCAGGGTGTCAATGGGCAGCACTTTCGATTCCCCTCGCATTTAGCACTGCTTCAGGTAATTCCTCCCAAACCCTGACCATGGGATAATTTCATTACCAGGTAACGTGCATTGCTATGTCTGAAAAAAAGAGACAGATTTGATGTGCATAACGTAGCTACGAGCATTATAATGTTAAATAGGAAGTGAAAAGCAATTTGGAAGAAAAGCTATGGTAGTCAAAGATAAGTCCCAACAAAAATATTCTTTATAACACACAATGTACAGTATTCAGTATTGCACTTCATAACAGAAAAATAAATATGTACAAGTAATATGCTACAATTATTACAATTTATGCATAACTTTTCTTAAAAGGGTCACGAGGCATTAATAATTTGGAGAAAGTAAAATGACGGGGTATTTCCCCGATTGCCCAGGATCCTAATCTGGGAAAAGACCAACTTAAAACAGCTGTATACACAAACATAATTGGACAATACATAAATGCACAAATATGAACAAATGGTAAGTATTTCCACTGCCTATAATACTGTTGTTTATCCACAAATAAAAGCCTTCTCGCCGAACACTCATTCAATTATTTACCAACCGAGGTTCAGCAAACTTATTGTACTATTTTCTAATTTATGAAGTTCAATTTAAATATAATACACAGCACAATTATTTGTGTGACTTACATTTGCTAGATTAGTTTATACTTCTCTGCACATATTTTCCATAAATTTATCAAGAATTGTATTTATTCTGGAAACTGGCAACGAAACTATGGCTTTAGATTGACCTAACAGTTCCTGTCAAGGATAGACACCAAAAGCTGGAGTAACTCAGCGGGTCAGACAGCATCTCTGGAGAAAAGGAAGAAGGGTCTTGCCCAAAACGTCACCTGTTCCTTTTCTCTCCAGAGATGCTGTCTGACCCGCTGAGTTACTCCAGCTTTTGGTGTCTCACTTCGGTTTAAACCAGCATCTGCAGTTCCTTGCTACTTATTTCATCTTTTACCTTTATTCCCTTCAATAAGGTAAAGGCGAGATTGAAAATCACCGCATGGTAATGCTGTTCACCAAATATAAAACGCAGCTGTATATTTTTGAATCCTTGACTATTATTTGACATTAAGAAGGAATGCAAGGAAAATTTGAGTCACGTTAAAAAAATCTCGACGTAAATTTTTATTATTAAATCAACGAAATCTTGTCAGGCCCACAGCATGAGTTATTGATAACATGCATTGCGGCTACAGTGCTAATATTTCCGTCGTATATTTTAAACCCATTTACTGAGCTATTCAGAGATTTAGAGAAATCTGGATGCAGAAATATTTATTTTGCTGCAATTTTATATTGCAATTTGCATTTCACATTTGATTTAACTGATCAGGAAAATATTCTGTCATCTTAATTGCAGCCAAACATGTATTGTAATAAATCTCAGAAGACTATGCATTAGTCATTGTTTGGTGGAAACGCAAGGGCTGGTAAGGGTGATTTGAAATATGGAGCATAAAGTTGGAATATATTGTTAATGATATCAGTTTACTCAGATACATTCTTAGATAAGAAGAATAGCAACATACAGTATACTGTCGAGACAGACCAGCACAGCAACAAGCCCTTCGGCTCCATGCTGAACATGCTGCCAAAGTAAATGAATCTCTTCTGCCTACATGTGATCCATATCACTCGTTTCCTGCATATCTCCCACTCAGCTCACAAGGTGGCGCCGGCAATGGCTGCCTCGCCAACATTCTGTCTGTCCTTTCCTCTGTTTTGTTATTTTAAGTCCATGTTAAAGAGTATGTTTTAGTGTTCTCTGGTTTGTTTTATGTCGGGGGTGGGGGAATTTATTTTTGCAATCGCTTACCTTGCCGGAGATGCGATTGTTTTCCAGATCGTATCTCCGGTCGATCTGCGGCCAAACATCATGGAGATGGAGGCCTTGCTCGAGACTGACTTGGAGCTCCACCGTGGGGCCGTGGACTTACTATCGGAGCCTGCGATCCCTTCCCTGGGATCGACGCTCCAACTGCGGCCTGCGGATTTCAGCATCGAGGAGTTCGCAGTCTCGGGTAGTGACTGATGTCGGGAAGCTCCAAGTGCAGGAAGTTCGACTCGCCCCGACCCGGGGTCCGATCGCCCGGCACGGGGGAGCTAAGATCCCCCCGATGCGGGAGCTTAATCGCCCCGATGTGGGAAGGTACCAGGCAAAGTACAACCTCACCAAGGAAGAGCGATCAAAGATAGGGCAACACATTGGCTGAGTTACAGCTGCCTCACAGCACCAGAGACCAAGGTTCCATCCTGACTACGGGTGCTGTCTGTACGGAGTTTGTACGTTCTCCCTGTGACCACGTGGGTTTTCTCTGGGTGATCCGTTTCCCTCCAACACTCCAAAGACGTGAAGGTTTCTAGGTTTATTGACTTCAGGGGAAAAAAAGGTAAATTGTCCCGAGTGTGTGTAGGATAGCGAAAGTGAATGGGGGATCGCTGGTCGGCGCGGACTAGCGGAGGACTAGTGGGCCGGAGGACTATTTCCGCGCTGTATCTCTAAACTAAGAACAAAAAGACTAAACTAAAACTAGAGAACTATTTGGCTGTGCCTGACTCTCCACTACAGATACAGTGATCGCCAGAGAACAGGGTTTACAAACATAAAACATAGAAAATAGGTGCAGGAGTTGGTCATTCAGCCCTTTGAGCCAGCACCACCATTCAATGTGATCATGGCTGATCATCCAGAATCAGGATCACTTGCACCTCCTCCAACCTCATCTACTGCATCCGCTGTTCCAGGTGTCAACTTCTCTACATCGGCGAGACCAAGCGCAGGCCTGGCGATCGTTTCACTGAACGCGTCCGTTCAGTCCGTCTTAACCTACCTGATCACCCGGTGGCTCAGCACTTCAATTCCCCCTCCCATTCCCAATCTGACCTTTCTGTCCTGGGCCTCCTCCATTGTCAGAGTGAGTCCAAGCGCACATTGGAGGAACAGCACCTTGGGTAGTTTACACCCCAGCGATATGAACATTGACTTCTCTAACTTCAGATAGTCCTTGCTTTCTCTCTCCATCCCCTTCCCCTTCCCAGTTTTCCCACTAATCTTACTGCCCCCGCCTACATTCTATCTTTGTCCCGCCCCCTCCCCTGACATCAGTCTGAAGGGTTTTGACCCAAAACGTCGCCCATTCCTTCTCTCCAGAGATGCTGCCTCACCCGCTGAGTTACTCCAGAATTTTGTGTCTACCTTCGATTTAAACTAGCATCTGAAGTTCTTTCTTTCACATCCAGAATCAGTACCCCATTCCTGCTTTCTCCCCATATCCCTTAGCCCTAAGAGCTAAATCTAACTCTCTCTTGAAAACATCCAGTGAATTGGCCTCCACTGCCTTCTGTGGCAGAGAATTCCACAGATTCACAACTCTCTGGGTGATGTATTTTTTCCTCATCTGAATCCTAAATGGCCAACCCCTTATTCTTAAACTGTGTGACCCCTGGTTCTGGACTCCCCCAACATCGGGAACATTTTTCTTGCATCTAGTCTGTCCAATGGGCCATGTTTAATGGACCATGTCCAATGGGCTGTGTTTAATGGACCATGCCCTTGGCTTCAGGGGAAGGAACAACATTTTGAGAATGAAATTAGATGATATTGAAGCAAACGGAATGAAATGGCTCTGGGCTGAGCTTGCACATTATAAATAAGTGAAACCTGAGCTTTTATATGAGTTCATTACTCATTGAGATGTCACAAGAAACCAGCGTTCGTGTTATTTTGAGGGGAGAAGTTTCATGTGACCAGCTCCAAATGCAAGCAATGTTTAGAGTTACACGATTTATTTCCAAGTGATCTCGGAATGATATCACTAAAAGAAATATATGTGTTCAATCAATCCACTGTACAGTACTTATTGCTTTTTCAAACACTATGTAAATATTCGACTTTTTTCAGTTTTTACATGATTTTTATATTCAGTGAAATCAAATCATTTTTAATCGCTGTATTGCTGCTGGACAGCTTCACTGGAAATGTCAGATATGGAGGCAGGCCGAAATTTAAGAGCTATTTACTGCCTTTGTTTTTTTTAAATGTGCTGACGCAGCATTCTGGCACATTTGGATTCTGCCCGACATCAGTCCGTGCACTGAACTGTACCTGCCATTGTAACGGTGAGGCGTCAATTCTCAGCACTCATTTTGGTTGCAAAGAGCAACAATTAAGGGCCTGTCCCACTTACGCCACTTTTTCAGTGACTGCTGGCACCCGTCATAGGTCGTTGCAGGTCGCCGAAAATTTTCAACGTGTTGAAAATCCATCGGCGACCAGAGCAAGGTACGACTCTTTGGGCGACTACTCACGACCATTCAGGCTTCACCCCGTGACATGTCGCCTGTATGGTCGTGAGTCGTCTCCTAGTCACCCAAAGAGTCGTAGCGTCTTTCTGGTCGCTGCTGAATTTTCAACATGTTTGAAATTTTCGGCGACCTACGATGGGCGCCGGCAGTCGTCGAAAAAGTCGCGTATGTGGGTCAGGCCGTTTAAGAACTTTAGTTTAGATTATTGGCGCCTACAGTGAAAAGCTTTTTGTTGCATGCTGTCCAGCCAGCAGAAAGACTATACATGATTATAATCGAGCCGTCCACAGTGTACAGATACAGGATAAAGGGAATAACATTTAGTGTAAGGTAAAGTCCGATGAAAGACTGAGGGCCTCCAATGAGATAGATGGGAGGTCAGCACCACACACTAGTTGATGGTGGCGAGGTTAAGGACACAAAGTCCTGGAATAACTCAGCAGGTCAGGCAGCATCTGTGGTGCATTCCCCAGAGATGCTGCCTGACCTGCCGAGTTACTCCAGCACTTTGTGTCCTTTTGTGTTCATGGATGTGGTTGGTTGAAGGGCATGTTTCCACGCTGTCTAACTCCATTGTATTAAAAATCAAAGAGTGATCAGTGAGATTGTCCTTACAAAATTTTCCCACAAACACAGTTTACCTGCAGCAAACCTTGTATCATTTTATAATTAAGTTGAATAAAGTGAATCCAATGTATTCACACTGCTAATGTTTGCTGATCTGCTAACTCTGCTATTGATTAGTACGGGTGTCAGAGAAGGCAGGAGAATGGAGTTAGGAGGGAGAGATAGATCAGCCATGATTGAATGGCGGAGTAGACTTGATGGGCCGAATGGCCTAATTCTGCTCCTAGAACATAAACTAATACTTGGATGGCAGCATAGGCTGGGCTGGCCTGTAACACCTGGACTATTGCCTGCATTTGCTTCAAATCATCCCACCACACTCAGAGAGCAGTCCTGAACTACTATCTACCACATTGTAGACCCTTGAACTATCCTTGATCGGACTCTGCTGGCTTTACCTTGCACTAAACACTATTTCCTTATCCTGTATCTATACACTGTAAATGGCCCGATTGTAATCATCTATTGTCTTTCTGCTGACTGGTTAGCACGCAACAGAAAAGCTTTTCACTGTACCTCGATACACCTGACAATAAACTAAACTGTGAATATGGAGTAGATTTGCAGATAGGCCTTGCTTGGTTTAAAGCAGCTGCCATGACAGCTGTCTACAAGTTAAACATCTAAATGACGGGATACTTTATGTTCATGATTGGCTGCTAATTCAGATAAAACATAATCTGGAATCTCAAATGTGAAAGGTTAGGATTCAACACGATGATGAAGGACGACCAACTCACCTGGATTGCCAGTTTCCTCCTGCCTCCAAGGATACCTGTACGTTTAGAAGTTTTGTCTGCGGCTTGCAGTAAATATTTCACACCCCAGCCTCGGTGCTGCCACCTAAACACTTATCTTTGGTGATGGGGAATACATTGGCACAACAAGTCCACGTTAGATTCCAAAAGACAAGAACACTTGAGCAGTTCTTTGTCTGAGAATCGGATGCTACATATTTTACCGATACAATGAGCAGCATTTCTGTACAAGCAGATTTACAACATAATTAACACCTCCTCTGGGATCTGGTGTCTCCAGGTTCCACTGCATTCTGTTCAGCGACAGGGGGCTGGTTGTGTATACGTCGGTCCACAGTCTAATGGTGCAGCGAGCAGCGGTGTGTGCAAACTAAAGCAGCCTGCAGGACTTGCAGCATCTGTGTTTGTAGGTGTTCAGGTGGCACAGCATCAGACGTTGCACCAGTGCACAGTAACGCATTGTGTCGCTGCACTCTCCGTCCGCAGCTGAAACAACACATGCAGATCTCAAGTTGTAGCCGGGCGAGGGGGAGAGAGAATGGAGGGACGGGCGAGTGAGGGGGGCCGTCGGTGGGAGTGGAGGGGGGCCGTGGGAGAGATCGAGGGGGGGGTGCGGGAGAGACGGGAGGGGGGGGAACCGAGAGAGAGAGAGAGAGAGAGAGGCCGTTGGGGAGCGAGGAGATCGTCGAGGAGGGAGGAGGGCTAACACCCGCGTGAGTCGCAGCAGTCAGTTGAGGACATGCTGCTGAGAACAGAGGGTATCGGGGGGGGGGGGGGGCATGGGGGCAAGAAGGAAGAGAGATTATCGGGAGTATAATGAATATTTTTGTAACCACGTTGGCGCTCCACGTGGCGACTCTGCATACTTTGCGTATTGTTTGTAAAACATAGAATTTCACTGTTTCAAGGTCATGTGATGTAAAGTATCGGCCAATTGATCAATAACTGACATCGTCGTCAGGTGAAGATCGCAAACTCATTCACTGCTCCATTTACCACATTGTATCTCACATGAGAAAACTGCACCCTTATGATCATCACTAATTATCTGATTAGGCCATAAGACACAGGAGCAGAATTAGACCATCCGGCCCATCAAGTCTACTCCACCATTCAAGCATGGCTGATCTATCTTTCCCTCTCAACCCCATTCTCCCGCCTTCTCCCCATAGCCTCTGACACCCGCACTAATCAAGAACCCGTCAACCTCTGCTTTAAAGATACCCCAAGAGTCGGCCTCCACAGCCGTCTGTGGCAATGAATTCCACAGATTCACCATCCCCCGGTTAAAGAAATACCTCTGAAAGAAATTGAAATTTCTTCCTGCATCATATTTGAAGATAAACCTTCTATCTGTCTTATAAAAGTTTGTTTTGTTTAATTTAGAGACACAGCGTTGGAAACAGGACCTCCAGCCCACCGGGTCCGCGCCAACCAGCGATCCCCGCACATTAACACTATCCTACACCCACTAAGGATAATTTTTACATTTACCAAGCCAATTAACCTACAAACCTGTACATCTTTGGAGTGTGGGAGGAAACCAGAGCACCCGGAGAAAACCCATGCGGTTCGCTGTAAGGCAGCAACTCTACCGCTGCACCACTAGTTCTATCAACACACTAGGGGCAATTTACAGAAGCCAATTAACCTACAAACCTGGAGTGTGGGAGGAAACCGGAGCACCCGGAGAAAACCCATGCGGTCACGGGGAGAAGGTACAAACTGTACAGACAGCACCCGTAGTTAGGATTGAACCGGGATCTCTGGCGCTGTGAGGCAGCTGCTCTACCCGCTGCGCCATCGTGCCGCCGGTTTTATTTGTGTTGCGAGGTAAAACTACTTACTGTCACAGCTGGTGATGTTGCAATGCTGCCATGTGATGGGGCGTTGCTGCCACCCACAGTGTTGGTTGGGCACTGCCCTGTGATGTTTGTTGTGGACACAGGCGACCCGCCGGGACTGGAAACCACTGCCACAGGTGGCCGCGCACTGTCTCCACTGGCCCGCTCTCCACTGCACATCACACCTCTCCGACGCACACCGTCTGGCTGTAGCTGGCCTGGGGGATACAAACACTGTTACTCACTGTTATGCAGCAGCTGTGGACAAAGGCAAGTGATGGTTTGGGAGTTCAGTTCAGTTTAGTTTATTGTCACGTGTACCGAGGTACAGTGAAAAGTTTTTTGTCGCGTGCTAACCAGTCAGCAGAAAGACTATACATGATTCCCGATGTTGGGCGAGTCCAGAACCAGGGGTCACAGTTTAAAAATATGGGGTCGGTCATTTAGGATTGAGATGAGGAAAAACATTTTCACCCAGAGAGTTGTGAATCTGTGGAATTCTCTGCCACTGAAGGCAATGGAGGCCAATTGACTGATGTTTTCAAGAGAGAGTTAGATTTAGCTCTTAGGGCTAAAGGAATCAAGAGGTATGGGGAGAAAGCAGGAACGGGGTACTGATTTTGGATGATCAGCCATGATCATATTGAATGGCAGTGCTGGCTCGAAGGGCCGAATGGCCTACTCCTGCACATATTTTCTATGTTTCTATTACAACAGAGCCATTTACAGTGCATAGATACATGATAAAGGATTATTGTTTAGTGCAAGGTAAAGTCAGCAAAGTCCAGTCGAGGATAGTCCGAGAGTCACCAAAGAGGTCGATAGTAGTTCAGCACTGCTCTCTGGTTGTGGTAGGATGATTCAGTTGCCTGATAACAGCTGGGAAGAAACTATCCCTGAATCCAGAGGTGTGCATTTTCACACTTCTATACTTTTTTCCCCGATGGGAGAGGGAGAAGAGGGAGTGGCCAGGGTGCGACTCGTCCTTGATTATGCTGCTGGCCTTGCCGAGGCAGCGTGACGTGTAGATGGAGTCAATGGAAGGGAGGTTGGTTTGTGTGACGGGCTGGGCTGCGTCCGCAATTCGCTGCTTTGACCTTTGTGAAGTTTACAAAAGGAAAATGGACATAGAATATGATCCTTAGACACCAGCATCAATTTCAGGGCAATGGTTGGTGGGAATATTCTTGGGCTTTCTCCCTTGCATGAAAAAATAATTCGACTTATTTGTTTACCCTAGAGTGAAGAAGCCCCAAGACAATTTCTGACCAAAATATCTGACCGGAAGTCCCACAAATTTATACAAATACAATACAGGTATAAATAAATACCTCGTGCTTTACACAGACGCCACATTCATGAAAAGCACCGCATCATGCATAAATTAAACATATTTGGCCGACACTGCCAGGTGTAGGTTGGACCGTGTTATTCCCAATATACGAGGGTGTAAATCAAAGATCAGGCACATTATTTCAAAAATGCATAAATCAAACAGGCGTAAAACATGAGGGGCCTGTAGATACGATGTACTCATTCATGGTGAATCCATGGCACTGACACTGACCTCTAAACCACAGTGTGAACTCCCCAGCATGTGTTAGACACAGCCAGAACAACTGCTAGCTTCTTGCCGAGACTTAAAACCCGTTATTTACAGTACTTGGCTGAGTACGTCAACATCATTTGTACTTAACTTTTAGGATATGTCTAATTCCAAATAATTATCATTGTAGGTTAAGGTGAGGGGGGAAAGATAAGAACCTGAGAGGCAACCTTTTTACACAAAGGGTGGTAGGTGTATGGAATGAGCTGCCAGAGGAGGTAGTTGAGGCAGGGACTATCACAAAATTTAAAAGACATTTGGACAGGTACATGGATAGGACAGGTTTAGAGGGATATGGACCAAATGCGGGCAGGTGGGACTAGTGTAGCTAGGACATGTTGGTCGGTGTGGGCATGTTGGGCCGAAGTGCATGTTTCCATGCTGTATCACTCTGTGACTCTAAATGTTGATATCCTTTATTTAACTTAAAGGAAAACGTTTCAGTCAATTCAAAACTGATTATCCATGACATAATAAAAGCACACTTGACAAAAGGTGTTTGCTTCACCGATGTTGAATTTTGAATAGTCATTGAGTGATACAGTGTGGAAACAGGCCCTTCGGCCCAACTTGCCCACACCGGCCAACAATGTCCCAGCTACACTAGTCCCACCTGCCTGCGTTTGGCCTGTATTATCACCAGGCAGTGTGTCGCAGTCTGTGATGGTGTTTTCCCCAATACCTCTCTGTTTTCTCACAGGTAGACTTTGCAGCTGAAGTTCCATTTGTATAGCGACACACGACTTGCCGGTGCTGGACAGCGACCTTATCACCCACACAGCGGCCCGAACACTGTCATAGAAACAAAGAGTAAAGAGTCGCCACGTTTAAACATACTCAAACACACACTAGCCACAAAATGAAAAGATTCTGAAATTTGTTACGGAACATTAAATGTAAATTTAGGGCGGCACGGTGGCACAGCGGTAGAGTTGCTGCCTTGCAGCGCCAGAGACCCAGGTTCGATCCCGACTACGGGCGCTGTCTGTACGGAGTTTGTACGTTCTCCCCGTGACCTGTGTGGGCTTTCTCTGAGATCTTTGGTTTCCTCCCCCATGCCAAAGACGTACAGGTCTGTAGGTGAATTGGCTTCAGTAAATCATCCCTAGTGTGTAGGATGGGATAACATAGAACTAGTGTGAATGGGTGATCGATGTTCGGCGTGGACTCAGTGGACCGATGGGCCTGTCCATCACTGAACCAAGCGTAAATCTGGAACGCATTAAAATCAATTATTGATTTTAAAAGGAGAGTTTTTTGTGTGTTTGGACAGAGATTTATTGTTGAACAGCAAAAGCCGCACTGGAGCAGCGTATGTTTGAGACTTGTAAAATGTGGAGGTGTGAAAGTTACAGGATGAGTTGGTCCATAAGGAGTCAGGGGATATTCAGGAAGCAAATGTTGATGAATGATGGAATAAGAATATGGAACGATGAAATATGGGGCGGCATGGTGGTGCAGCGGTAGAGTTGCTGCCTTACAGGGCTGGATCCTGGCCACTCAGTCCTGTGACATATCCCAGTGTCTCCTGAATGTCTGTGCAGTAATTTGGGCCAATTCGGTCTCGGCAGACGAGCCACTCCAACGGCAAGACTAAAATTACAGTATTTTCAGAAATAAAATGAGAGTGTGTACTAAATAGCATTGAGCAAGTCTGTGGTAGTGGGTGATCGTTACGTAATGCTGCACATTGATGACAGATTGAATAGTTGGCATCAATTTAATGCCCGATCACCAGGTTTTTGCATCCAACACTGTAAATATTATAAACACCCCCTTACGGTTTGTCTGGCTGTGGAATGATGGAGCTCCAGTGTGGGACTGGGACGTCACTGCTGCCTAAAGGCCAAGTGCTCATCAGGTGGGAACAGGACTCACATCACTTTTCCCAGAAAAGTGCGGGTCAGGGCATGGCACGTAACGCAATACAGCGTCAGCAACATCACAGGGGAGTTGTGTTACTCTCCCCTCAACCCCCATAAATAATGCTCTCGTACCCAGGCCAACAGCTGTTCCACCACAGCTCATACAACCATGCACACTCTCATCTGTCGTGTGAAACACCACTCAACGCTTTCATTTTAAATTCAGCTTGGGGGAAAACAAAGTTTTCTTCCAATACTGATGATTGCTTCCATCTTAATCAACTCTGCTGCTATGTTTAAGTGTGTGGGAAGGAACTGCAGATGCTGGTTACACCGAAGATAGACACAAAAAGCTGGAGTAACTCAGTGGGACAGGCAGCATCTCTGGAGAGAAGGAATGGGTGACGTTTCGGGTCGAGACCCTTCTTCAGACTGGAGAAGGGTCTCGAGCCAAAACGTCACCCATTCCTTCTATCCACAGATGCTGCCTGTCTCACTGAGTTATTCCAGCATTTTGTGTCTATGTTTACATATCTGTCATGCTGCTGGAAGTAAGAATTTCATTGTTCTGAATTCCATTGTCCTGTTTTTAATTTATTATGACAATAAATCTTTCCCCCTCACTCTCAAACTTGTGTAAACTTTTTAGGCTTGTTTTTCTTTTTTTAATTACGTAATTCTCCTGAAAATATCACAGAAAAATCCCTGAGGAACGGGTTCCAACTCTTTCATTCTTTATCTGCGTTAAAGAGCATTGATTAAGTAAGTAAGTAAGTAAGTTTATTGGCCTAGTACTCACATACAAGGAATTTGCCTTGGTGCTCCGCCCACAAGTAACAACATGACATACAGTGACAGTTACGAATCACTCAGAAAACACTAAACATTAATAATAATAAGACATTAATGATAAAACACCATTCATTGATCAAGCATGTGAACCAACAAAATACCAGATCAAAGGGAGGATTTAATGGTGGACAGGTTTACCTCTCCCCAAGCCGACCTCTTCCACTGGCCACAGGGCGGCAGTGAACACTCCACCTCACTGGCTGGGCGATCCTCTTCTGCGCAGATAGATGGAGGTACAATGGTCACAGTGCCGCTGGCCGTCAACTGCTCACATCTCACTCTGAGTCTTCGCACTCCTTTACCGCACGGGACCGAACACTCGGTCACTGAGGTCGTCACCCATCTGCAGGGACAGAATTAGTTCCTGGAAGTTAATCTTCACATCAACACTATTGGAAATGGACAGGAGACTTTGCATCTCTGGCCTTCCTCCACCCATTTGCCAATCAACCTCCCTCACCTGTCAGGGGTTGTGGGGAGAAGGCAGGAGAATGGGGATGAGAGGGAGAGATAGATCAGCCATGATTGAATGGTGGAGTAGACATAGACAATAAACAATAGGTGCAGGAGTAGGCCATTCAGCCCTTCGAGCCAGCACCGGCATTCACTGTGATCATGGCTAATCATCCACAATCAGTACACCGTTCCTGCCTTCTCCCCATATCCCTTGACTCCGCTATCTTTAAGAGCTCTATCTAACTCTCTCTTGAAAACATCCAGAGAATTGGCCACCACTGCCTTCTGAGGCAGAGAATTCCACAGATTCACAACTCTCTGGGTGATAAAGTTTTTCCTCATCTCCGTTCTAAATGGCCTACCCCTTATTCTTAAACTGTCTTCATGGACCAAATGGCCTAATTCTGTACCTATAACCTGTGATACAAGAACCTGTATCTGCCCATCACTTGTGTTAAAGAAGGAACTACAGATGCTGGAAAATCGAAGGTAAACAAAAATGCTGGAGAAACTCAGCGGGTGCAGCAGCTGCTGAAGAAGGGTTTCGCCCTGAAACGTTGCCTATTTCCTTCGCTCCATAGATGCTGCTGCACCCGCTGAGTTTCTCCAGCATTTTTGTGTACCTTCTGCCCATCACTTGCCCAGTTTAGCCATGCTCCTACATGTCCGTAACACAATTAAAAGGCAGTAACACCATTTTTGACTCATCGTCATAAGGTGCAACCTTTTTAGCAAATCACATCAAGTTAAATAATACAGACAATATTAGCCTATTAGAAATGTTTAAATAGGAGAAAAATTACTGGAGGTTAATTTTATTTGTTAAAAAGTAACATGTATGATTAACAACCCGTCCATTGCTTCAGCCATTACGACATGCAACGCATGATTAGATATTCATTGGACTGATTCCCTCAGCCATTAATTTGCCAAACAGTCTCCTTGTTTCCACACACACACACACCATCCATAATTGTAAAGAACGTGCCAGTCATTGAGTAGCAAGATCCATTTCACTCTCCTATGAGATGCCTGACTCGTAGCGTTCTGCATTATTCATCGCGTCTCTCCCATCCGTTGAGCAGCTGTGTTTTCCATGGCTCAGTGATAGCACAAATCACAAAGTGTGGCTTCAAGCCCCGTCATCAAGACTCGAGTGCATTACTTTGGCCGACGAGGCTGGCGCAGTTTTGAGGAGGCGCTGATTGAAGCAGGAAGTGCCTTTTGTCGGAGCGTTAGACTGATGTTCTGTCACCCAGGTGGGCAAGAAAAGTTCCTTGTGTGTTAATTGTGGCGAGGGGGCGGCACGGTGAGACAACGGCAGAGTTGCTGCCTTGTAGCGCCGGAGACCCGGGTTCGATCCCGGCCACGGGTGCTGTCTGTATGGAGTTTGTACGTCTCCCCGTGACCTGCGTGGGTTTTCTCCGAGATCTTTGTTTTCCTCCCACGCTCCAAAGATGTACAGGTATGTAGGTTAATTGGCTTGGTGTATGTGTAAATTGTCCCTAGTGTGTGTAGGATAATGTTAATGTGTGTGGGGATCGCTGGTCGGTGCGGACTCAGTGGGCCAAAGGGCTTGTTTCCGCGCTGTATCTCCAAACTAAACTAAAAACTAAAAACTGCCTGCGCTCTTTATGTGGTGACTCTTTGCATACCTTGGCTATGCAAAACAAAGAATATCACTGTGACTTGTCACATGTGACAATAAAGAATCAATCGTTCATTTATTCAGATGGGCAAGAAAAGTTTCAGGCAATCATTTGGACAAAGAGGCACAAGGAATTGCAGAAGCTCCAGCAAAATGCAAACTGCTGGAGGAACTCAGAGGGCCAGGCAGTACCTGTGGAGAGAATGGAAATCCAGTCTGAAGAAATCTGACCTGAAATGTCTTCTGTCCGTTCCTTCCACAGATGCTGCCGGATGTGCTGAGCTCATCCAGCAGTTTGTGTTTTGTGGACTGAGATAATGAGAGCTCTGCCTGGTGTCCAGTCTAACCGACTAGTACCATTGGTTGACTAGACACTGGACTTCCATATCAGTGAGACACAAGTTCGGATCCAACATGGCAACAATGCATCTCTAATATTCTTCACTTCAATAAACTGAAGAATTTCTAATAATGAAACAAGTGATTTAGTAGAAATTCTTCAGTTGCATTTGTTAATATATTTGCTTCAAAATTGATAATGGGTGTTCTCAACCAGTTCTGTTTAGTTAATTATTGTCACATGTTTAGTTTAGTTTAGTTTAGTTTAGTTTAGAGATACAGCGCAGTAACAAGCCCTTCAGCCTACCGAGTCCGCGCCGACCAGCGATCCCCGCACACAAACACTACCCTACACACACTAGGGACAATTTACAATTATACCAAGCCAATTAACCAACAAACCTGCACATATTTGGAGTGTGGGAGGGAACAGAAGATCTCGGAGAAAACCCACGCGGTCACGGGGAGAACGTACAAACTCCGTACAGACAGCACCCGTAGTCAAGATCGAACCCGGGTCTCCGGTGCTGCAAGCGCTGTAAGGCAGCAACTCTACCGCTGCGCCACCGTGTCACCGAGGTACAGTGAAAAGCTTATGTTTATGTCCTATCCAGTCAAAGAAAAGACTATACATGAATGCAATCAAGCCGCCCGCCAGGTACAGATGGGATTGAGGGCGCAACATTTAGTGCAAGATATAACATTGAAGTGAGACAAAGTCCGAATAAAGATAGCTCAAAGGTCTCCAATAAGGTCGATGGGAGGTCAGGATTAATAATGCGTAAAAATAATAATGTTGGTTCACATATCAGGCAATTCTTTGAGATAGCGGCTAAACAGTTGACATTTTGATCTGACTTTACATTTGGTAATTAGTTCCAGTCTGGGACAATGAAACTGAGAACACCGATTGCTCCTCTTGCTCTGTGGCCAAGTTGGCAGCTGGGCAACCACTGGCTGAGACGGAGATTGTGTAACAGCTTCTTATTCTTCACTCTTTTCAAGAGATTTGACATAACAGGCAGTCCGGATTCTGGCGTGTAGTTATCAGTCTTTGACCCTGATCCATTTGTGCTGCCGTGCAGGACATTTGCTGCTTTCGTGCTGAGTTGGGTCACCAGTTGATGTGGTAATCCAGACCAATGAGCGGGAGAATGGCTGGCTACACAAAGAGGGTTTAGAGAGACTAGCAACCTGTGCCCTGTGGTTAGTGTGTAGGAAGGAACTGCAGATGCTGGTTTAAACCAAGATAGACACAAAAAGTCGGAGTAACTCAGCGGGACAGGCAGCATCTCTTGAGAGAAGGAATGGGTGATGTTTCGGGTCGAGTCTGAAGAAGGGTCTCGACCCAAAACGTCACCCGTTCCTTCTCTCCAGAGATGCTGCCTGACTTGCTGAGTTACTCCAGCATTTTGTGCCTATCCTCAGGGTTAATAATTGGTCAGAGTTCCAAATCTTCAAGATGTTGAGCTTTTTATTTTGCACGTCTGATTGCTGGTGTCCATTGAAACATTTGGTTTCCATTCTGGAATGTTGGGAGACGGGAACAATTTTCTAACATCCATAAAACGAGGCTCTGGACCCAACCCTTCTCAAAATGAGAGGGAGGTTGGGTAAGGCAGAAACATATTTTTGCAATCTTCCACCACTCCCCTGAGTCCATCCACTAATCCTGCAGTTTGGATAAGATCTTGGATCTTTGATGAACTGACAATAGAGTCTTTTCACATTGGACTTATGCTTCACAGTTGTTTTGATCGCCTGATGTTTTCCATTTATCAAGACATCTATGCTTTTTGGCTGATGTAAAAATCAGAACTCGGAGCCAACCTTTAGCTGAATTAAATTCAGCTATGTAACAATAAATGTAATCATCTTGTCTTATAGATGCACGCAGGCTTTCATGTGGAGCATGGGACGTCTGTGCACAGCAAGAACCTCCAGCACAAATCTGTTTTGTTTTCCTACGCTTTCCTGACCATTTTGCTGCATTAAAGCCGTTACTAAAAAATGCAAGTGCTCATTCTGAACGGAACATTCACATTAGACAGGTATGTGTAGGAAGGAACTACAGATGCTGGTTTAAACCCACAATTGACACAAAATGATGGTAGACAAAAATGCTGGAGAAACTCAGCGGGTGAGGCAGCATCCATGGAGCAAAGGAGTAGGTGATGTTTCGGGTCGAGACCCTTCTTCAGAATGATGGAGTAACTCAGAGGGACAGGCAGAATCTCTGGGGACAAGGAATGGGTCTCCATTTCTCCAGGGATGCTGCCTGGCCCGCTGAGTCACTCCAGCATGTTGTGTCTATCTTACATTAGACAGATTTAGGGGGATGCGGGCCAAAAGCAGGCAGGTGTGATGACTGTAGATGGGACATGGGTTGGTGTGGGCAAGTTGGGCTGAAGGGCCTGTTTCCACACTGTATCACTCTATGACTCTCAATGCATCTATTCATTTTTATGTTTGGTGACTGGACCTGAGAACAGTTTCAATCTATTGTGAGGTTTGGACTGTCAGCCCATTCCACCACCGGTCTCCACCTCGAGCCCACAGGTCAACCCCAGTCTATACATGATATCATTTAATTTTTATATTACATGTCCCTTTGCTTTTCCTGCTGTGTGGTTTGTGGCTTCCTTTATACATCAGTGGAACATCTTCAATCAGATTTTACTGGACTTGATCTTACATAAAAGTTGTATCCTCTATCCTGTATCTGTACACTGTGGAAGCTTGATTGTAATCACGTATCGTCTATTCGTGACCGGATAGCACACACCAAAATGCTTTTCACTGTACCTCAGTACACGTGACAATAATAAACTAAACTGAATCTTGAGATCCTATTGCTGTGCAAGCCAGGGCTGACATCAAGCGAACTCCAGGCAGGAAGAGTGACCTTCTGATTCTCGGCTGGGTAGATGTAGACATGGGGGAGACCACAGCCAACAAAGATAGGCACAAAAATGCTGGAATAACTCAGCGGGACAGGCAGCATCTCTGGGGAGAAGCAATGGGTGATGTTTCGGGTCGAGACCCTTCTTCAGATTTCAAGTCTGAAGAGGGGTCTCTCCAGAGATGCAGCCTGTCCCGCTGAGTTGCTCCAGCTTTTTGTGTCTGTTCTAGAAGAGAACATCAGGTGAACAAGATCTGGCTCAATAAATATAACAACACCTAAGATATTCTAAGTTGGCTGCTTTCCCCAGGCAGTGCGAAGGGTGGATGGAGTAAATGTTTGTCTGGAGTCTGGTCTGTGTGATGGAGTCTGTGTGATGGAGTCTGGTCTGGGTGATGGAGTCTGGTCTGGGTGATAGAGTCTGGTCTGTGTGAAGGAGACAATGGTAGCCTGGAGTCTGGTCTGTGTGATGGACTGGGATACATCCACAACTCATAGCATGACTTGTTATGAGTTTCACTTCCAATTTGATTTCCCTAGCATGTTAGAAAGCACCTGTACTGTTGTTATTCACATTGGGGGCTCTGCACGTTTGAAGGTTGCTTTGGAAGGCTTAAGTTTAGGTTAGAATCTGAGGCTGACTGCAGCTGGAGCTGAGATTATTACACCAGGCCAGCATGAAGGCACACATTGTACAAGAACCACCAGGGGCATGTAAAGGAATGCTGACAATTTAACGTTCTCAATTAGTGCTGCAACAGACATTCAGAACAAAATACACATGGGTGAAATTAAAATTAAGTGTTGGACTTAAGGATTGTGTGACAGCAGAGAATAGTTTTACACAGGTCGCCCATCGTATTCCAACTGGAAGAAACCTGTCAATTGTTTTTTTAAAACATATATTTAAGGTGAGAGGGGAAAGATTTAATAGGAATCTAAGAGCAAATTTTTTACACAAAGGGTGGTAGGTGTATGAGACGAGCTGCCGGAGGAGATAGTTGAGTTCGGTACTATCACAAAGTATAAAAAACATTTGGACAGGTACATGGATAGGACAGGTTTAGAGGGATATGGGCCAAATGCAGGCAGGTGGAACTAGTGCAGATGGGACATGTTGGTCGGCATGGGCAAGTTGGGCCGAAGGGCCTGTTTCCGTGCTGTGTGACTCCATGACTTTATAACAGTATTATAAAGATACACACTGAGCAATAGTAATGTTACACTCTGCAACATTACCAAGTGAAAAGACCAGCACTGTTCAGTTTTCTAAATTAATTGTACCTAAGCAAGATATTGCTGATAATGCATCAATTTGGCACAGAATAGTAACAAAACTGCCACTTGGAGTAATGTTCTGGTCCTCACACTGCAGCAAGGATGTGGCAACAATAGATAGGTGTGGAAGATTTACTGGGAACTTGCCTGGATTGGAGGGCTGTGGTTATGTGGAGAAATTGGATGGGTTGAGTTTATTCCCACTGCAGGCTGGCGAGTGACTTTACACCAGTTTACAAAATTAGGAAGGACATAGATATAATAGATCCCAGTGCAATGGAATTTTAAACTCAGATTAAAGGGCTGAGCTGTAGGGAAAGGTTGAGCAGACTAGGACATTATTTCTTGGAGTGCAGGAGGATGAGGGGTGATCTTGCAGAGGTGTATAAGACCATGAGATTATAGATCGGACAAATGTACAGTCTTTTACCTGGAGTAGTTGAACAAGAGAAGGGGAATCAAGAATCAGCGGACATAGGTGTGAGGTGAGGGGAGATAGATCTATTAGGAACCTGAGGGGCAACTTTTGTACACAAAGGGTGGTGGGTGTATGGAGCGAGCTGCCGGTGGAGGTAGTTGAGGCTGGGGCTATCACAACATTTATGGAACATTTGGACAAGTACATGGATAGGACAGGTTTAGAGGGAGACGGGCCAAATGCAGGCAGATGGGACTAGTGTAGATGGGACATGTTGGTCGGTGTGGGCACATTGGGCCGAAGGGCCTGTTTCCACACTGTATCACTCTATAACTGAGACATTTACTAAAAGAAGCAATTCGTTCCAACCAAACCCTAATGTTGTTTAGCAGATAGCCCAGATTTCTGTGCATGTTGTAAAGCAATATGTTATCTCCTCATTATGTCGGAACTAATTCATCAATGTCAGTACACTATAATCCATGGTCTTGCCTGGGGCCGTGTAACAGAGCCAATTTGTAACATGGTCCTCGTGCTACAATGAAGTCCACATAAGCATTGTTGACAGCTATGAATGTTTGCCACACTTTGTCCTCCAGTTCACTCATCTGCACACTACACATTGCAACATTTAATGTTGCCTGATTTAATCATTTATCATTAGTAATCAAAGCTTTCCAAAAGTTGTTATATGTGTAAGTTGAGAGGAGTCCTTAAGTTATTGGACATCGCAAATGTAAACAATACAAAGGACTTTAATATGGATTACAAAGGGATACATTCTGGGCAGGTTTCAAACACACAAAGCCAAAGTTAATGGAGACTTAAGAAAGTACAGATGCTGGGATCTTGAGCAAAACTCAGTGTTGGAGGAATTCAATGGGGGTGGCAGCAGCTGTAGAGGGAATGGACAGTCACGGTTTTGGGTTGAAAGCCTTCCTCAGACCAAGGCTAAATGTTACATTTTATATATGAAGACCATTTACATAATATAAAGACATGGTTAATCAGTGAGGGGAGGGAAGCTGAAGACAGAGGTGTAGTCAACAACTTTGTTGAGTGGTGTGGGCTGAATCACCTGCAGCTCAACGCCGACAAGACTAGAGGACTTTAGCAGGAGAGGAACACCCCTGTCCCCTGTCCCCTGTCCCCATCAAGGGTGTGAATGTGAATGTGCAGTTTACCAAGGACAGTAAACTGGACTGGTCCAGGAACGCTGAGGCACTGTGTAAGAAGGGACAGAGCCATCTGTACTTTCTGAGGAGGCTCAGCTCTTTCAACGTCTGCAGTAAAATGCTGTAGATGTTTGATCAATTGGCAGGAGAATGGGGTTTAGAGGGAGAGATAGATCAGCCGTACTTGAATGGCAGAGTAGACAGTCATAGAGTGATACAGTGTGGAAACAGGCCCTTCGGCCCAACTTGCCTACACTGGCCAACATGTCCCAGTTACACTAGTCCCACCTGCCTGTATCCCTCCAAACCTGTCCTATCCCCGTGCACCTGTCTAACTGTCTCTTAAATGTTGGGATAGTCCCAGCCTCAACTACCTCCTCTGGCAGCTTGTTCCGTACACCCACCACCCTTTGCGTGAAGACGTTACCCCTCAGATTCCTATTTAAATCTTTCCCCCCTTCACTTGATGGGCTGAATGGCCTAATTCTGCTCCTGGAACTTATGAACTTAAAAAGTGGTTGATTTTCTCATCTTACCTGACAGGGCAGTCCTGTATGCTGCACGGTTCAACGACTATAGGGGGTTTTGGAAGCTCGTAGCACGCTGACTCATTCACCTCTAGTCCCCTTGCGTTCAGACAGAGCATCTTCTTGTAGTGAGTTCCATTGTTGCCGCAAGTCACTGAACAGGTAGACCAGTCACTGGCGACCCACATCACACCTGTTCACAAAAACAACCATCCACTCTGGTCAGAACATTCAAACGTTTGTAATAATGTTAACAATTATTATTATTCATGCATAGCATTACATTGATATTTTAATTTATTTAATATTTATACCCTGCGACATTCTGCTATTAGTTTTTTGTTTAGTTTTAGAGATACAGCACGGAAACAGGCCCTTTGGCCCACCGGGTCCGCGCCGACTAGCAATCCCCGCACATTAACACTATCCTACACATTTTTTTTTCATTGGAATGTAGATGAGGAGGAAGCTCTTTAGCCAGAGGGTGGTGAATCTGTGCAATTCATCGCCACAGACGGCGGTGGAGGCCAAGTGTTTGGGTATTGTTTAAGTGAAGATTGACAGGTTCTTGATTCAGAGGTTATGGCGAGAGGCAGGAGAATGGGGTTGAGAGGGAAAAATAGATCAGCCATGGTTGAATGGCAGAACAGACTTGGTGGGCTTAATGGCCTAATTAGAGTCATAGAGTGATACAGCATGGAAACAGGTCCTTCGGTTCAACTTGCACACACCAGCCAAGATGTCCCAGCTACACTAGTCCCACCTGCCTGCGTTTGGCCCATATCCCTCCAAACTTGTCCTTCTGCTTTTATGTCTTAAGGTCTTGTGATACTTGTCCACTTTCAAACCAATGTCATTGAAAATCACATTTCACCCAGAGAAAGATTTGTAGGCAGGAACTGCAGATGCCGGTTTCAACTGAAGATAGACACAAAAAGCTGGAGTAACTCAGCGGGACGGGCAGCAGAGAAGGAATGGGTGACGTTTCCGGTCTGAAGAAGGGTCTCGACCCGACTCGTCACCCATTCCTTCTCCCCAGGGATGCTGCCTGTCCCGCTGAGTTACTCCAGCATTTTGTGTCTCCCCAGACAAAGATAATCTATTCTCAATGAAGTATCACGGAAAAAAGATGTTATGCATTTACATTTCTCGGAGGACGTACAACAAATGAGGAACACGAGCATAAATAAGACTGAGTAGCTGTGGTTTTATGGGCCAGGATGCCAATGCTTATGAATTGGAGCTTGTTGGCTTTGTGTTGAATAATATAGTATTCACTGTGGATCCTCGTGCCTCCAGTGTGGTCGTTAAGTGTGATGTGGATTTATTTATGCTCAAACTCC
Source organism: Malacoraja senta (assembly GCA_038087875.1). Taxonomy (NCBI): domain Eukaryota; kingdom Metazoa; phylum Chordata; class Chondrichthyes; order Rajiformes; family Rajidae; genus Malacoraja; species Malacoraja senta. Next base: position 24,370,537 of record CM075989.1, on the reverse strand, counting down.
CTGTTTGCAACAAATTTTCACAGAACAAGGTGAAATCTAGCCAGTTACAGCTGTGGAAAATATCCGCCTGGGTGCTGGAATAACAGAGTGTGGATGAAATCTTTGACAGGCCGTAAAATACATACGCAGGGAAAGTGCTGAAACACTCCAGTCAAAGGATAATGACTTTAACAGGAGTCAGAAGTCCATCCCCCAACCTGTTGCTCATCTCAACCCATCCTCATCTTAAAGCTTCACTTTTCATCCAGCATCTTGTCTGGCCTTACTGATTTTGCCGTAATGATTAGTGTCGGAAGGAACTGCAGATGCTGGTTTACACCGAAGATGGACACAAAATGCTGCAGTCCGAAGAAGGGTCTCGACCTGAAACGTCACCCATTCCTTCTCCCCAGAGATGCTGCCTGTCCCACTGAATTAATCCAGCATTTTATGATTAAAAATTGGAAAAACGGCCCACAAGGCATGTGAGCAGAATTCTACAGGCCACCTCTTGCACGACCATAAACTTGTTTTTTTTTCAGATTGTGCTTTGCACCCACGTCTTGTTGTTTTTGTCCTGTCTTTTGTCTTTTTATCATCTTGCTGACTTTGACGTAATTTAAGTATAATTTATGTTTTACTGCGTGTTTCCTGGATCAATCTGCCTGTGAACATGGCAGATACATGGCTACATGGATAGATCAGGTTTGGAGGGATATGAGGCAAACGCGGGCAGGTGGGACTAGTGTAGCTGGGACAGGTTGCTCAGTGTGGGCAAGTTGGGCCAAAGGGCCTGTTTCCACACTGCATCACTCTGTGACTCTATGAAGCTTCTGCAAGTAAGATTTTCATTGTGTCTGTACCTCAACACCCTTTGTATTAGTAAATTGCTTTGAACTGCTCTGAATTTCAAGAGTGTATTGCAGACCTGGGAACTTCACATTAATGATCCCAGAGACAAGAAAAGAAGGGCAGTCACGGTGGCGCAGCGGGAGAGTAGAATGCAGTGCCAGAGACCCGGGTTCGATCCCGACTATGGGTGCTGTCTGTACGGAGTTTGTACGTTCTCCCTGTGACCTGCGTGGGTATTCTCCAAGATCTTCAGTTTCACTCCAAAGGCGTACAGGTTTGCAGGTTAATTGGCTTGGTAAAATGTAAAAAAAAAAAAAAATTGTCCCTAGTGGGTGTAGGATAGTGTTAATGTGCGGGGATCGCTGGTCGGCGCGGACCCGGTGAGCCAGAGTGCCTGTTTCCGCGCTGTATCTCTAAAACTAAACTAAACTAACATTTAATGAATGGGCGATATTCAAACTATAATCCAGAATTATATTAGTGACTGATGGGCATAAATAAGCAGGAACATTAACATTAGGGAGTAGTTACGTTAAATAAAAGACCATTTGACGACCCTGACATTTACTATTGTGGAGATTCTCAGGCCTTTCACTGTTCAGATGTTCCTGTTGCAATGTGCAACGGTCTCTGCTCTTCAAGCACTCTCCCACACTAATGCTGCTCCAATTTAAAATGGTGAATGATACCAAACAGCAAGTGAATAAATTCTTAGCATACCTACAAAGCTCACATTCACATAAGCAGAGACTGTCCGAATATTATTGGCAGCCTGACATTTGTATTGTCCCGCCAACCTCTCCAATGCCATTCTCACTTCGAGGACCTGTCCTCTGGCCAGGATTTTGTATTCAAGTCCTGGTATGCTGTGGATAGATTGATTATTGAAATACCACGTGATGGCCATTTTGTCTTTGGCAACTGTTGGGCAGCCTGGAAAATAATATGATGCACAGGTTTTGGACCAGAAATAAGAAAACTACAATAATAACAGCCGTCATTCTAAAAAGAAAACTGCAATAATTATACTACAAAGATTCTTTGTGAAATTTAAATTGATTGCGTTTACGTTACACCAACAAAGTAAAACCTTGATAATATGAACAGCAAATGATTTACGGCAAGTTAGATATGCATCCAATATTTACCATTGAGGAATTGGTAGATTGCAACGCAAGTTTACAACTAATTCTTCACCAGATGTGACTTCTTGCGAAGCAATTCTGTTGGGAACCAAAAATGTGAAAGAAGGAACTGCAGATGCTGGGTTAAGCCGAAGATAGACACAGAGTGCTGGAGTAACTCAGCGGGTCAGGCAGTATCTCTGGAGAAAGGAATAGGTCTGCAAAATATTTTTGCAAATATCTGTGCTCTGGTTTCATTTACGTAATGAATTTCTATCACTTGGCTGTTTACATTTTACCATGGACTGGCATTTTTACTGCCACATAATAAGCCACATAGAATATAACGGGTGGCACAGGGGTGCAGCGGTACAGCTGCTACCTTACAGTGCCAGAACAGGGCTCATGATTCTCCCTGTGACCATATGGGTTTCTCCGGGTGCTCTGGTTTTCTCCCACATCCTAAGGATGTGCAGGTTTGAAGGTTAATTGACCTGTAAATTGGTCCTAGTGTAGGACAGTGATCGCAGGTCGGCGTGCTCGTTGGGCCAAAGGGCCTGTTTTCCACACTGTATCTCTAAACTAAACTAAACTAAAATTTAGACTTGATACTTGAAACTAAAATTCATCTGTACTAGCTGGGAACGTTACTGGAGCTAACCGCGCTGCCGTGTCAAGAATCAGAGGCTACGTGTGTGGTCAAGGAAGATGAATGCAACAGTACAGGAAAGAACATGCTCTTATCAGATATTGAGTCACACAGCACAGAAACAGGCCCTTCAGCCCAACTTGTCCATGCCGTCCAAGGTGCCCCATCCTTACTAGTCCCACCTGTCTGCGTTTGGCCCATATCCCTCTAAACCTTTCCTATCCACGTACCTGTCCAAATGCCTTTTAAATGTTGTTATAGTTTCTGCTTCAACTACCTCCTCTGGCAACTTGTTCCGTATAGAGTGTCAGGGGCTACTGGGGAGAAGGCAGGAGAATGGGGTTGAGAGGGAAAGATAGATCAGCCAAGATTGAATGATGGAGTAGACTTGATGGGCTGAGTGAACTAATTCTGCTCCTAGACCTTCTGAACTTCTACCCACCACCCTCTGTGTGAACTCAGCACCCTCTGTGTTTTGTCCTCAGTACGTTACCTGAACAGAGGGTCATTAAAACAACACACAAGCGATTCTAAGTGAGGAGCTGCCTATGGAAATAAGGTGAGTCATGCATCATATAAAACCCCTCAGAAACACAGTGGCGTGGTTCTTTTCAAACTTGCTGAAGTCAAATAATAGAATTTCCCAGTGGTGGTTTCCACGCAGCGAGCCAAATGGACGACAAATATTGGTTTGAGTAATCTTACCAACCGTTTGGCAACATCTGGAAACAACATCTCCACAGAATTATAATCAAGCCTTAATATTCACCATGCTAATGAAACACAGCATTGTTTCAAATACTTCACTGATATCGGCTACAAGCCAAGATTCGCAATATTATTAACGGAAAAGAATCTCTTACTTCACTCAGAAGGCGTCAACATGGTATTGCAACAAAAACGAAATTACCAACGTTTGCTGGAAGGGAAAGTAGAAAATAATGCTCCTGAAATCCACTCCAACGGAAATGAACGGGAGGTAGGACTTTGCTGAACTCTGGATTGGAGGGCAGTTGTTCTACATGACAAGGCTGACCATCACCAGGGCCAGCAGCATGATCAGGGATGAATCTCACCCTGGTCACTCCCTCTTCTCCCCTCTCCCATCAGGCAAGTGGTACAGAAGTGTGAAAACGCACACCTCCAGATTCAGGGACAGTTTCTTCCCGGCTGTCATCAGCCAACTGAACCTTCCCATCACCAACTAGAGAGCGGTCCTGACCTCCCATCTACCTCATTGGAGACCCTCGGACTATCTTTAATCGGACTTTATCTTGCACTAAACTTTATTACCTTTTTCTTGTACCTGTAGAATGTGGATGGCTCGATGACAGTGTAGTTGGGACATGTTGGTCAGCATGGGCAGGTCAGGCAGAAGGGCCTGTTTCCTTACTGTATAGGTCTATGACTATTTCATTGGATATTCTATCCCCTAATTTTTGCTCGCTACCATTTACTTCATCTCTCCACCCATGCTTTTTGACCTATCAGCAATTCCCAGTGGGTCAAAAATTCATTCCAATTTCCTCACGGGAGCAGAAATATGCCCTCAACTGTGTTCCGTCAATGGAATTGACATCCAGAGTGGACCCCAAAGTACAGTCAGCAATCCATTGTGCATTTAGTGCAATCAGGCAGCAACCAAAAATCTACCTTCAGGAGTTACATTCTCCTCATCTGCTGTGCCCACTTGTTTAGTTTAGAGATACAGTGCGGAAACAGGCCCTTCAGCCCACTGAGTCCACACCAACTAGTGATCCCCGCATATTAACATTATCTTACACACACTGGGGACAATTTACACATACACCAAGCCAACTAACCTACAAACCTGTACGTATTTGGAGTGTGGGAGGAAACCAAAGATCTCGGAGAAAACCCACGTGGTCACGGGGAGAGCGTACAAACTCTGTACACACAGCACCCATAGTTGGGATCGATCCCGGGTCTCTGGCTCTGTAAGTGCTGTAAGGCAGCAACTCTCCAGATCTCATCAACATCAAAGTTTCCAGTCCCACCTTGTGTCCAAGTCAGTCCATGGAGAACGGATCATGTCTTGTTTATTACAATACTGGTGATATTCCTAACTATTCAGGGCTGATTAAAAGTTCGCTCGTGCAATACAAACTATCCGCAGACGTTTCCTTCAGACATCCTCCACACATTCATTTCCTTCGAGACAAAACGCATACCAAAAATAGACCAAGATAATTATACAGAGGTTTGGCTGAAATTTGTATTAATTTGTTCCAAAGAGTCCATAATTTGGTCCATAACCAATGTAATATTCTAAACTATAAACCACAGGAAGTAGTTTGATTACATCTGTCAAAAAGGGAAGAGACCAACTCACCCATGCGGAGAACATCGCCTTGTTTAACTCGCACTGGACTGCCGGCCTTTGATGCCAGTAAGACCCGTTTTCTTCCTTTGGTTTGTGGGGATCCCACAGCCTGGGCAGCAACTCCTGGTTCTAAACAGATGAGGGAATTCTTGTTTAATCAACGTATTGCGGCACGATGGCGCAGCGGTAGAGTTGTTGCCATGGATGGGGTGATCTGTATGGGAGCATCCTGGACAATACCGCTCAACACCTCCATGACACACTGGTCAACCTGAGGAGCACCTTCAGCAACAGACTGGTTCCACCAAGATGCAGCACAGAACGCCACAGGAGATCCTTCTTCCCTGTGGCTATCAAACTGTACAACTCCTCCCCCTTCTGTCGTGGGGCCGACTACCCCCCCACCCATCCACCCCCCCCCCCAATCTTTGCACATCCCCAATCCTTTCCACTCGTCACTTTAATTTCATGTTTCACGTATTGTGTGTTTTTATGAATGTTGGCAGATCAATTTCCCCCCTGGGATAAATAAACTTCTATCGTATCATCTCATATCATATCATTACAGTGTTTATAGCACCAGAGACCCAGGTGTGATCCTGACTACAGGTGCTGTCTGTATGGAGTTTGCATGTTCTCCTCGTGACCACGTGAGTTTTCTCCAAGATCATCAGTTTCCCCCCTCATTCCAAAGACGTACAGTTTTGTAGGTTAATCAGCTTGGTATAAGTGTAAATTGTCCCTAGTGTGTAGGATAGTGTTAGTGTGCAGGGCGCGGACTAGATGGGCCGAAGGGCCTGTTTCCATGCTGTATCTTTTACACTAAACTAAATCTTAACTTCTATTTCCAACTCTCGCAATGTTTGCTTCTAATCACAATATCTCTTTCCTAGCAGGGTGTAAAACCAGTGTGTGCTAACCATTCAGCGGAAAGACAAGACATAATTACAATTGAGCCGTCCACCGTGTACAGATACATAGTGAAGGAAATGCTAGATAAAGTCCAGTAAGGTCTGATTAAAGATAGTCCGAGGATCTTCAATGAGGTAGATCGGAGCTTAAGAACACTCAAGCTGTTGGTAGGATGGTTCAGTTGCCTGATAACAGCTGGGAAGGAACTGTCCCTGAATCTGGAGGTGAGCGTTTTTTTCTTTCTGTACCTCTTGCCTGATGGGAGAGGGGAGAAGAAGGAGTGACCAAGGTGAGACTTAATCTTGATTATGCTGTTGGCCTTGCTGAGGCTGTGTGAAGTGGAGATGGAGTCAATAGAAGGGAGGTTAGTTTACCCAAATCATTGTGCTTCAATGGTTTTGTTTGAGGTCAGACAGCATCCGTGGAGAAAAGGAATAGGTGACATTTTGGGTCGAGACCATTGTTACACTGCTCCTGTGTCCAAACTCATCTATAAAGTGGTTGGAAAATGAGGAAACATTTTAGGAAAAGCGGACCTCTTGTTTATCTAATAATAATTGTCTTGTTTAAAGTGTTACATTGATGATTTACTAATCCTCAGATGGCCTGTATATATTTTTTGATTTGATCTCTGACTCTGACCTAAGCTCCCAACAAAAATAATTTCAGATTGAGCATTATAAAGCATTAGGGAACAGCTTGGGAATGAAATTGTTTCTGATTTGCTCTTGTTGGCGATGGGTGTAAACTGGTATCCTCCCACTAACTGTGCATCGGTTAATAATGTGCAAACTTACCAGTTAGTTTAATAACTGTTGACATAGTTGCTTGTCCAATTTCATTTATGGCCGTACAAGTGTACATTCCTTGATTTGTGACTCTTGTATTGGTCAGCACCACAGATCCATTCTGCAGTAGAACGGAATTATTCCCCAACACACCATCTTTTTTTTGCCAAGTAATCTTTGGTTCAGGAACACCTGTTTAAACAAATAACATAATAAAGACTCTCTGGATACAGAAAACTCGTATAATCTCAGAACAGCACACTTATAAAACAAAGCTTACAAGCAAAGCATTGTAGTTAGCACCATATATATCAACAGCGGGACTTGACAATGTTATGGAATGGAACATAATTTAATCTATTTATTATTTTAAAGCCACATGGTATACAATGCAATGCATTAAAGAATCGAAATATTGGTGATTAAGTTATAAAAAGTTATCAAATTGATAGGCAGATTAAAGGCACAGCAATATATAAAGAATAAAGGGCCTGTCCCACTTGGGCCGTCACTTCCGCGACAGGCCGGTAGTGACGGTCGCACGGCGGTCCCGCGAGAGTCGCGCGTCACTGCATGCGCCCGCACAGCCGTCTGGAGCGCGTGACGTCATTTGAAGATGGACGCAAAATGCAGGAGTAACTTAGCGGGACTGGCAGCATCTCTGGAGAGAAGCAATGGATGACGTTTCGGGTCGAGACTCTTCTTCAGTCTGAAAGAAGGGTCTTGACCCGAAACGTCACCCATCCCTTCTCTCCAGAGATGCTGCCGGTCCCGCTGAGTTACTCCAGCATTTTGTGTCCATCTTCAATATTCTTGGCCCCGCTCTGGGAATAGGAGTGGGGGCAGATCCGGATCCGCAATGGCCGTGAGCCCCAGGCTGAGTTCGACGATCTTTAGCCTGCTTCTGCTGCTGTTGGAGGTGAGACATTGCGTCGCGCCAGGGTCTTGGGTCTGTCCCACTTTGGCCATCAGTTACGCGACAGGCCGGTGGCGCGCGACGATTTCTTGCAGGACCAAGTCCACACTCCTCCACACCACTCCATGCGCCCATCCCCGCGCTACCCACGCATTACCCACGCGCTACCCACGCTCTACCCACACGCTAGCAGGTCGCGTAAATGGCGCGCGAAAGACAGCCAAGTGGGACAGGCACTTTAGTAAGAAAGACTACAAATTATATATTGCTTTTTATATCCTTAGCAACATGTTCCTGTGCTTCATAGAGTCATAGAATGATACAGTGTGGAAACAGGCCCATCAGCCCAACTTGCCCACACCGGCCAACATGTCCCAGCTACACTAGTCCCACCTGCCCGCATTTAATCATCATGAAGAAATCAAATAATCTGATGAAAAATCAGAAACATATTATTTCCATTGTTTCACGAGTCAGTAACTCAAGGTAATCAAAATCTTCAGCGAAAAAAACGGAAGGTGAGAAGAATTTATTTTCTGCGGGTGATTGTTGTGGTAGGTCTAGCTGTCTGCTCAGAAACAGTGGTGGAGACAGTTCCCAGTACGTTTGTGAAGAAGAGAGGAGCTAGGGAGGAAAGAACAAACTGGGAAAGCTGTGAAGATTGAGACCAAATGCAGATGATATTCAGTGGTACATGAGACACTTCATGTGAATCCTGCACTAAATTGCTTAAACCAATAAAACAATTCTCTTCTTTAACACACCATACAAATAACTCTTCAGTTTTATTTACCTTCAACTGGGCAATTAATGATAATTGTTGCCCCAACTCTGGCCAGTAAATTGCTTCCAACGACAGCTGCTAAGTGCCATGATGTAAGGTTTGTGATATTTTCTCTGGAGAATTTGATGGTCGGGATTTCTGTTGACAGATCAACAACACAGAAATTGTGTAAGTTACAAAGCTGCAATCAATGAATTTTGTCGCACATTTACTTTAGTTTAGTTTAGTTTAGAGATACAGCGGTGAAGCAGGACCTTCGGCCCACCGAGTCCGCACCGACCAGCGATCCCCGTACACTAACACTATCCTAAACACTAGGGACAATTTACAATCTTTACCGAAGCCAATTAACAGACAAATCAGTACGTCTTTGGAGTGCAGGAGGAAACCGGAGCACCCGGGGAAAACCCACGCGGTCACTGGGAGAACGTAAAACTCCGTACAGGCAGCACCTGTAGTCAGGATCGAACCCGGGTCTCTGGCGTTGTGAGGCAGCAACTGTAACCTATTCTTCAACTCTTTAAGCTAAACACAAATTTACCTGCTAATTTAAATAAAAGCATGAAGGAAGGCAAGCACAACTCCATTAAATCACTGCAAGACTTTTAAAAGTTGCTTTTTAAATTGAAACATTGGTGGGAAGTCACTATGTTAAAGTTAGAGAGGGTGTATTGGAGAATAATGAAGCTATGTCCATTAACAATTCTCACTAAATGGCCACACTTGCTACACATTCACCAGTCTGAAGCGTGACATCTGAAACACTTTGTATTTGTACAGCACCGACACATAGTCAAACCTCACAGGGTTATCTTTGTTTAGCCTTGGCTCAATGCTCTGGTCTTTATATTCAGCATCTTGCGAAGACGGCAACTTTGATTTAAGTCCATCTAACTTGCGTTAAGTTTTAAGAGAGGAAAAAGTATTTTGTGCGATCACATTGCTTCAGCATATTCCTGTACCTGACCTACACTGAGCAATATATGCAGTAATTATGTTGTTACATTGAGGACTGCTACCTGCACTTGTAGGAGATCATCACCTTTCATCACTTTTGCTACTGATTTCTGTTTAGTTTAAAAATTCACCCAGACCATCTCTTCCTTTCCTGGATCTCTCTGTGTTCGTCTCTGGAGACAGATGTGCCACACACATATCTTCTATAACCCATTATCTCCCACAGTTATCTCCACTTCACCGCCCCCTATCCCACCTCCAGTAAGGCTGTCTTCCCTTTTGCTCAATTTTCCCATCTCACCCATGGTCAAGATGAGACTCAGCTCTAAGGCTTCAGAGATACCTTCCTTCTTTCTTTGCCACAGTTCATGCAAAGTTCACACACTTACGTAACAACTTTTATTCATAGTATATCGCTGGATAGAGACAAATGAACAATTCAGCCATCACAATCGGTAGACTACTTTCTCATTTGTAAATGGCAACATGAAATTAATTCCTTAGTTGATGAAATGGTCCCTAATATATGTGGGTATACACACAGTCACACAGACAAAGCCACAGTCACACAGACACAGACACAGTCACACAGACAGACAGACACAAACACACAGACACACAGTCACACACACACACACACACACACACACACACACACACACACACACACACATTTATTTAAATATATATACATACACACACACATTTAGAAGAATGTGTGTGTGTGTATATATATATATATATATATATTTCTCTCTCTCTCTCTCCCTCTCTCTCTCTCTCTCTCTCTCTCTCTATCTCTATATATATATATATATATATATATATATATATATATATATATATATATGAATATTTTTAAGAACCAATGGAATTTTCTGTTAAATAGTTCTTGAAA